>BSBK01003760.1:3590000-3647634 GCA_027943335.1 Chamaecyparis obtusa
AGCTACAACATAATTATAGTCTAAATCCTTATCTCATATCTGAAGTGTCAAGTCCACCAATGAATCAACAAGGAATCTATGCATTCCCCTCTTCTATCATTTAGATTTTTTCCTAATCCTACATATGCCCCTTTTGTCTTCTTTGGAGATTTTCACCTTCGTGGTCTCCCTTGAATGCCTGATTGGATTGCTAACTCCCCCAAAATAAAGGCTTGGGGATGCAACTATATCCCCACTATTTGTTCCAATTTAGCCCCAAATTTACACCAAATTCATCAACACCATCCATTAATTTTTTCATACTAAGAGGAAATGAGCTAACCAAAATCTCTCCTATCTATGTGGAAGTAGGATATAAGAGAATCTTAGCCTATGTGATGATAAATTTGAAAGTAGGAACCTTCTCTTCAATGAACACCAAAAACTTTTTAAGAAATTAAAAACAAATACATAAATCAACAAACCAAAAATATGAGAAGAATGATGCTCTTGCATCAGACTCCCTAGGAGACTAAAGAAAGCATCTAGGCTCCTACACACATGGTCATTAAGCCAAAATAGTTCCATTGTACTCTTTTCTTTCACTTATTCCACAATCGTTCTAGAACAATTATCATGTTCCCTTGGTTGAAATTATCTAGATCACTATTGAGTATTCCTTTTCAAACTCTCCTTACCCCTTCAACTTCATAAAACTTAGTATAAACAATATTAAAGAATTTCATGTCTTCAAACTCCTTCATGTTTTCCATTTGTCCCCCTACTTCAAAAAAAACATTCATAGTCTAATGTAAATTTTCATATATCATTTCCTACTTTGTTTCCTTTATGACTAAATATTTTGTCAATAAATCATTTTTGAGGTGAAGATTCAAAATAGAAAACCCAATATTATTATGAAAATATAATATTGTTTCATACTCTGTTCCATGATTCTCGTAGTTTAACTCATAAAATAAAAACAAATAATTTCTTAGAAACTTTACCTCTTCTTTGTCTGGTACAATAACATCATTTTTATAGACTACAATTCATTCTCATACATCTTGCAATGTCTCATTCATCTTCATATCCTCAAGTTCTTTCACCCACTCTTGCTCCATTGTTGTAAATTGTGTCCACAAATCCACATCACTAATTTTTTTTTTGCCTCCTTTCTACTTTTAAAACATCATCATGCATTTGTTTTCATTTTTTCTTTTTAATCATCAATGCTCCAACACTATCTCTCTCCACCATCTAAAAACTATGTCCTACTTATTAACATCAACTTACTATTTCCATAATGGTTTTCCTCTTTTGGCTCTTGCAAAGAAAATAAGATATGTTTAAGACCATCCTTATCTAAATTATGAGTGTTATTTTTTCCATCATGTATGGTCTTCTATTCAAACTTCCAAGCTCTACCGATTAACACATGACATACACCCATAAGCATGATATCATAGATCACCCTATCCTTATATCTTCCTATTTGAAAATCAACTAAAGCTTTCTCATATACCAAAAATAGATGTCCCTTTTGTAACCAAGAAAATCTATAAGGTTTAGGATGTTTAATATTTTTAAGACTTATTTTATCCACCATTTCAATAGGAACTAGATTCTTATTACTACCAGTGTCTATAATAAGTTTGCAACACTTACCTTTTTTCTTACACCTTGTTTTGAATAAATCTCTCTTTTTTACTAGTTCTTGACTTTCCCTTTGTGGCTTCAATAATATTCTCTTTAACATGAAAAATTATCTAGATTCAAGCTGCTCATTGTGATGAGAAGGTGATTCTAAAATTTATTGATTTTCTTGCACAATTTGATTACTTCATTTGAGCCTTTTTCATCCTTCCCATAGAAAATTTAGACAATCCCAAATTTTATGACCAACATACTAATTTCACTTAAAACATTTACCCAAGAAACATCTTCCTCTTCCTTGATAACCACCTCTTTCAAATAAACTACCTCCTCTATTTTGAGCACCACCTCTTTCTTGATTTGCTAGTCTAATAGAAATATTGGTTCTCTCTTCTTTATGTTGTTGTTCTTTATAAACATATTGTCCTCTTCCTCCATAACCTCTTCCTCTCCCTTTTTCTTGTCATATTTTGTTTCTCATAAGTGTATCCTCTACCTTGAGAGTTAATTAATAAGCCTCATCAAGAGTTTTAGGGGCTAAAATACTCATCTCATCCTAAAAACTTAACTTCAAAACATTCACATATTTTACCACTTTCTCGATATCTTCTTCACTGTGACTGGAGATCTAATCACCAACTTATAAAACTCTTCATCATAGTATTTTACTGATATATACTTTTTTTTCAAGATCTACAATCTTTTGAAAATATTTATTTGGTAATCACTCATAAAGAACTTGGCCTTTAATTTAACAACCATTCTATCCATTTACTTGATATTTTCCTTATTCTTCTCTTCTTGGACATATTCTTGGACCATATGGTACTGTGGTATTTTAATATCATATAGGGAAATTTGACTCTCTTCTCTTCTGATAATCCTTCAAAATTAAAATATCTATCTAGTTCATGAGTCTAATCAAGAAGTTCATCCCCATTGAGGCTTCCAGAATGCATGGAAATCTCTACCTTAGACTTGGCTCCTAAACTCATGATTTCTCTTAAATTAGCATCTCATCTTTTTTAGCCTATTCTTAAATAGATCCATTATTTATTTGGGGTTCCTCTTATTCTTCCATGTCACTTCCCTCATCAATCATCACACCTCCTCATTTTTCCTACTCCATGGCATCCAACCTTGTAGTGATGTTATGCAGTGTTTCATAGATTTCCTCATTCTGACCTCTTCTAGTACCTCCCCTATTTGTTCTTCTCAGTGGTATACTATCCTTTGATCAAATTCCTATATCCTTAAGCTTTGATGCTAAAATGATAGAAAACACTATAGAAAAATAGGGGAGAGGAAGTGTAGAAAAAAACTGTAAGAGAGAACAAGATAAAATGAATGAAGAAATATTTAGATTAAATTTAAAGCTATCTTTATGGAACCCCAATTGAACAGTGCAAAAAGACCAAAATATTAGGAAAGAAATGATCACATAGAACATATGACATAGTTTTTATACAAGGATTCAATAATTAGATAAAAAATAGAGAGATAACGCCTTCTTTCTTTTAATCCAAATTGAAAGATAGTTATAGTAGCATTTGATCCTACAAGGGCTAGTTAAAACATAATTACAATCTCAATCCTACATGCCCTTTTTTGTCTTCCTTTATGATGTTCACCATCTTTAATAGATCACCTTTGAATCCTTAATCATATTGCCAACTAATGAAGGGGCATCCTAGGGTAATTGGAAAATCTTCATGGTGGTGTGTTGAAGTGGTTATGTGTTACTCGATTCCAGCTTTGACCAAGGATCTCCATCATTGAAGGGGCTCGGTCATTGAAAGGAACTCGGTAAACCTTTGGTGCTTGATAGAACTTGTGCTCGGTGATTCTTGTGGTGCTTCGTTGATGTACTTTCTTGGTGATACCTAGCTTGCTCGGCTATTTTACTCATGCTCAGTAGTTCTAGCTTACCAACTAGAGTTCTTGGAGTTTTTGTTGGGAGACTTGGTGTATTTAATATTGGTAGCTTGTGTTGTATTCTCTTATGTGGATCTTGAGGCTGACATAGATAATTAATTGTTTGTAAGGCTATTTGAGAGCTAACTGTTGTTGCATTTAATATTTTTTTGTAGTAGGTAATTGTTTCTTTCAGCTGAATTATGGTTGAAGAAATATATTTAAGGAGTGTCTGGATAGTTGTTTAGGAGTCAGTGGGAGTCAATCAGGATAAGAAGAAAAAAGGATAATAGTTGGATCCTGCAAGATCTTGAAGATCAGATTGTTTGTCTGATGTTGTAATAGCAGAGCTAGTGGTTGGCATGCTTGGAGACAAGGAGATTGCTTAGTGGCTGGTGAGCTCAAGTTTAGATCTTCCTTAGTGTCTCCATTAGTTGCTGATGTGCTACAGATCTGGACTAGCTAGGACATTAATAAATTACTATTGTAATTGATTTTATTTGGCCCTAACCCAGAAGGCCTTATAGCTGGGCATGTTGAATGAAATTTTATTTGAGCATTATATTGTGTTGTTGTTGTTTTTTTTTTTTTTTTTGTTGTTGTTGTTGTTGTTGTTGTTGTTTTTGTTGTTGTTTTGTTGTTGTTATTATTGTTGTTGTTGTTGTTGTTGTTGTTGTTGTTGTTTTTGTTGCTAGTGTAGACTTGGAATATCCATTTTGGGATCCTCTAGCTTGCTTTGTGTCAGGTGGTATTAGAGATTGAATTTCTTGAGTGTGTAAATCAATCACTGAGCTGAGGCAGTTTGCACAAGGACCTTGGGTTGGTGACTTGTTACCTTGGGTTTTCAAAGATCTTGAAGGATGCCTCTAAGAAGATTGGACCCTAGGGAGATTGTAGATCTCTATGATGCTGTAGAATCAAAGATTGCAGAGAAGGTTAAAGTAGATTTTAGATCTAAGATGGAATTGATGAAGAATGACATGATCATTGAGATCATGAGGGCTATTGCTGGTATGCTAAGGAATCTTGGTACTGAAGATGGCTATGAGGAATCTTCTAAAGACTTTGAAGCTATTGGATCTAGTGGAGATGATCGGAGGGACAAATTTGGTGATGACAGAACTAGTCAGTTGCATAGATCTGGAGCTCAGTTAAGTACTAGTTACCGAATGGAAGTTTCTACTTTCTCTGATACTTTGAGACCCAAGTATTTGATTGATTGGATTGGTGAGTTAGAAGATTTCTTTGACATTTAAGAAATTAAGGATCCTCTTAGAGTAATATTAGCATAGAATAAATTGAAAGGACATGCTACTCTTTGGTGGAAAGAATTACAAAGAGATAGATAAGATGAAGGTGAACTAAAGATCAATTGTTGGAGGTTGATGGTGACTAAATTAAAAGATAAGTTCATACCTGTTGACTATGAGCTTAACTTGTTTAAGAAACTACAGAATCTAAAGTAGAAAGATTTGACTGTGGAAGACTATACCGAGGAGTTCTATAAGTTGACTATTCGGTCTAGACATAGAGAACTTGGTAAAGAAAAGGTAGCTCGGTATGTCAATGGTTTGAGATTCAATATTTAGGATGAGCTTGGTATGTTGAAGATTGATTCAGTTGAGGATTCTTATCAGTATGCTTTGAAGGCAGAGGATAAGTTGAAGAGATGACAACATGGCAATTCTCGAGGGAAGGAGAATCTTGATCACTCAATGAAGGATATACTAATTGTTGAAGATGAACTGAAACCTATGGAACCAAGAAAGAGGATAGGTAGGGTTATCTTTAAGGGTACTTGTTATAATTGTGGTGAAGAAGGATGCCAATCTTTTGAATGTTTGCATAAGAAGCTTAGTAATAGTAGGAATGTTGTGGTGAATGAGAACATACAGAATGAACCTAAATTAGAGAACTTGCTGGTTTGAAGAACATTTCTTGGTACTAAGGTAGAACCTTGTCATAGGAGTAAACTTTTCAGAACTCGGTGCAAGTCAGGAGGTAAAATTTTTAATGTGATTGTGGATAGTGGTAGTACTGATAATGTTGTAGCTAAGGAGATGGTTCAGAAACTTGGTTTGAAGAGAGTGAGACATCCTTATCCTTATAGGATTAGCTTGTTGCAAGATGTTCATGCTCTAGAAGTGAGGGAGCAATGTCTTGTTCATTTTTAGATTAGCTAGTATAAGGATCAAGTGTTGTGTGATATTGTGGACATGAGTAGTTGTCACATATTTCTTGGTAGACCTTGGCAGTATGATTGCAGAGTTGTGCATGACTGTGTCAAGAATGTATTTACTATTAACAAGAATGACAGGAAGTTTTCCATGATTCCTTTTCTAGAGACAACATTAAATAAGAGGAACCTAAGATTTGGAAGACAAGATGAGTTGAAGGATTATGAAAGGGTTAATGATCAGTACAGAGAATAGACCTATGGACTATCAAGGAAAGACCTTAAGAGGCAAAGAAAGTAGAAGTGGAAGAGTATGAAATGTGAAGATTCGAAGGACTTGTATGTGAAAAACTAGTTCGAAGGACTTATGTTAGAATCCCAAAAGATGTTCTTCCATCCTTTGAGAATATCTTTTTAAACTTGGGGCATCTGATGCAAGGGCATCCTAGGGAAATTGGAAAATCTACATGGTGGTATGCTGAAGTGGTTATGTGTTACTCGATTGCAGCTTTGACTGAGGATCTTGGTCATTTAAGGGGCTCAGACACTGAAAGGAACTCAGTAAACCTCTGGTGCATGACAAAATTTGTGTTTGATGATGCTTGTGGTGCTCGTTTGATGTAATTTCTCAGTGATGCCTAGCTTGCTCGGTTATTTTACTAGCACTCGATAGTTCTGGTTTACCGGCTGGAGTTCTTGGAGTTTTGGTTGGCTGACTTGGTATATTTAATGTTGGTAGCTTGTGTTGGATTCTCCTATGTGGATCTTAAGGATGACATGCAGAATGAATTATTTGTAAGGCTATTTCAGATTCGACTATTGTTGCATTTAATGTTTGTTTGTAATAGAATCTAACTTGGCTTAGGAGTTAATTATTTCTTCTAGTTGACTTGTGGTTGAAGAAATGTATTTAAGGAGTGTTTGGGTAGTTGTTTAGGAGTCATTGGGAGTCAGTCAGGAAAAGGAGAAAGAAGGATAATAGTTGGATCCTATGAGATCTTGAAGATCATATTGTTTTTCTGATGTTGTAATAGCAGAGCTAGTGGTTGGCATGCTTGGAGACAAGGAGATTGCTTGGTGGCTTGCGAGCTCAATTTTAGATCTGCCTTAGTGTTTCTACCAGTTGCTAATGTGCTACAAAGATGGACTAGCTAGGAGATTGTAGAATTACTATTGTAATTGATTGTATTTGGCCCTAACCTGGAGGGCCTTACAGCCGGGCATGTTGAATGAAATTCTATTTGAGCATTATATTGTTGTTTTTCCACTGTTGTTGTTGTTGTTGTTGTTGTTGTTTTTGTTGTTGTTATTGTTGTTCTTGTTGTTTTTGTTGTTGTTGTTGTTGTTGTTGTTGTTGTTGTTATTTTTGTTGTTATTTTGGTTGTTATTATTGTTATTGTTGTTGTTGATGGTGTAGACTTGGACTATCCATTTTGGGATCCTCCAACTTGCCCTGCGTTACCAACTCACCCCAAAATAAGGCCCTGAGATGCAACCACCTCCCTTCTATTTGTTTCAAATCCCCTCCAAACTCACATAAGATAACCAACATCCCTCATCCTATCTACATTAAAATAGGAGATAAGAAACTCTTAGCCCACATGATGATGTTAATATGATTTAGAACAATAGAGAGGGGGGGTGAATCAGTTGTTCTTAGGTCTTGATGTATAAAAAAATCTCAAAAACTTATCTTTAAATCAAATCCAATAACCAAAACAAACTTGGTCATCATTGATTCAACAATAGAAACATCTAACAATGCAGTTCACTACCCAGTTGTAACTTAACTTGCAAAACATAGTAATGTTCAAAACCAAAACATTCACACGAGTATTAACACCAAGATTTATAGTGGAAACCCATTTTGGAAAAAACCACTTTGTAACATGCTACTATTATTTTCACTCTTCTAAAGTGAGCTTGGTAAAAAGCCAACCCTGTCAAAGGTTACAATACACACTGTCAGGTGTGACCTGGTTAAATGATTTCAATCACCCTGTTAAAAGTGAGCCTTATTATAGGACTTACATACACTCCATTAGAATGAATCCTTGTGCAAAAGATTTAACATATGACTATTAGGTCAACCTCTGTTAAAAAGATTTTGACTGTTACAATGGTTAGAAAGTAGCAGCAATATTATCTGAAAAATATACAACTCACTTTGCAAATATCAGATCTGATTTCATACACTAATGTTGGTTTACTGACTTTGAAATTTTTCCATTTCGATCTCTGATATGCTCATAAATTTTCTTCAAGCAATCACCACCATTCACCTTCAGCCTTTTCTACTTATTCAGTTAATAAAACTTTCCTCTTCCAACATTCTCTGTTCACCATGTACATACATATCAAAATGCCTAGGTTCCCTTATATTTTCCTCAATTAGGTTAACTCATCTTTTGCTGCTCAATCTCATTCATAGATCTTAGGGTTAGGTCAAATTCATTGAATCTACCCACTTCATGTTCTTTGACTCCTTTTCTAGAATCATCTCAAATCTCTTAAAGATTTACAATAAAATGTTTTACAGTGCATTTAATGCTTCCAAAAAATCAATAAATAAAGTCAACACATTTTACATAATCCAAGAATTCAACAATGTCGGCTCCAAAATTAAATTCTCTTCAAATATAAAATTGCTGATGCTCAGTCAATACTATGATTGTCCACTTGGTCTTCATGTAGAAAGCTCGGTCATTACTAAAATTGTTTCCTCGGCTTACACTATCTTCCTTGGCAATTAACTGATGCTTGGTTGACACTATAATTTTTCTCGGCATATACTAACTTGGTCGACACTAACATTACTCAGCTTAAACATGATGTTTCCATTCTTTTCTCGGTTAAACCTACCAGTTTAGTCTTCAGTCTTACTAAGATAAATAATACATTATCTCATCATTGTGCAACATAGTCAAGTACACTTTGTAGTATTAAGATAACTCAACCTTTCCTTAGGTGCTATTGTTACCAACCTTGCTTAACCCCTTAGTAACACTCAAATAGATATAGTACTTTCTTAAGTAGCAATAGTCTTACCAATTAAAGTTTGACATCAATGACAATACAACAATTGTTTCAATTGCAGTATTCAACAATCTCCCTCTTTGGCATTGATGGCAACACCATATGATATCACTTGAATTACACATGGATTACCAACCAATCCAAAAAATTATCTATTCATGAGAGAATTATTTATAATATCCTTAGCTTCATTCTGATTTAGAATCCTATAAGCCTCACTTCTATGACCATCAGAAGTATTCAAATCTCCCTCTGTCCCGATCCTTCATTTTAGTTCATCATCCTTATCTTCAGTTCATCAGTTCATCTCCCTCAGATCTTTTAGTATCATGTGTTATCATATTAGTTCATCTCCCTCTTTGACAAAATTGCCAAAGTAGCAACTAAAACATACATCCATCAAATGTAGATAATAACTATGTAGCTCAGTGTTTCTCCCTTTGTCATCTTGCTTATGACTGATTTCTTGTCTTTGCTTCTTTTCACAACTCTAGGCTAGCCCTAAAGTGTGACAATCTTCTACATCAATTTGTCAATTTTTCTGCTGTAGCATATTTGATGTAGTGCTCCTAGCTTGTCTAGGCAGCCTTAGTTAGGGGAAGAACCCCTAATTGACTTCTCAAATACTCATGAGCTTCTCTGGGTAAAGCTTTAGTGAATATGTCTGCTAATTGTTCTTTTGTATTCACATATTCCATTCGGACTTCTTTATCTTGTACTAATTCTCTCAAGTAGTGATACTTGATTGCAATGTGTTTGGTCTTAGTGTGCATCATTGGATTCTTAGAAATATTGATAGCACTTGTGTTGTCACAGAAAATAACAACAGGCTCAGTGATTTCTTCTTTCATGCCTATCAACAATTGTTTTATCCATACCAAGTTTGAACAGTTTACTGTAGCAGCAACATACTCAGCCTCGACAGTAGATTGGGAAATGCAATTTTGTTTCTTGCTCATCCAGGAGACTAATCTTTGTCCAAGAAAGAAAGCTCCACCACTAGTACTCTTTCTATCATCTACATTTCCTGCCCAATCAGCATCTATATAAACTCAGAGTTCAAATTTGTCATCCTTCTTATAATATAGACCATAGTCAGCAATTCCTTTCAAGTATCTCATAATTTTTTTCATGGCTATCATATGTGTTTCCTTAGGATTGACAGAGAATCTTGCCACAATCCCAACAACTAATGCAATATCTGGTCTGCTATGTACAACATACTACAATTTTCCAATCATGGATTTGTACAGAGTCTGATTCACTTTTGCAGCATCATCATTCTTAGATAACTTTTGTTCAGTAACCATGGGAGTTCCCACTGGTTTAGCATCTTCCATCCCAAAAGTTTTTAGTATTTCATTAACATACTTAGACTGTGTAATGAAAATTTCATTCTTCCTCTGATATACTTGTAAACCAATGAAGAATTTGATCTCACCAAACATACTCATTTCAAATTTAGTTTGCATTTCATTTGAAAAACTTTTACATAATGCATCTTGTCCACCAAAAATAATGTCATCCACAAATTTTCTTTCCAACAAGATACCTTTACCTTCTTCATCCTTCATGTACATATTACTTGTGTCATTTGTTCTTGAAAATCCAATCTGTATCAAGTAGTTGTGCAACCTCTCATACCATGCTCTAGGAGCTTGCTTCAATCCATATAATGCTTTGTTCAGTTTGCACACCATGTGTCTTCTATTTGGATCAATAAAACCTTTTGGCTATTCTATGTAAACTTCTTCTTCTAGTATACCAATAAAAAATGCAGACTTGACATCCATTTGATATACCTTGAAATCTTTAAAAGCAGCATATGCAAGTAGAGTTCTTACTCTTAATCTAGCTACAGGGGCAAATGTCTCCCCATAATCTATTCCTTCTTCTCGTGCGTAGCCTTTACATACCAACCTAGCTTTATTCCTAGTGATTTCACCATTTTCATTCATCTTATTCTGAAACACCCACTTTGTTCCTATAACATTTTTGTTTTCAAGTCTCGGCACCAGAGTCCAAGAATCATTCTTCTCAATCTAGTCAATTTCTTCATTCATTGCTTGTATCTAGTCTTCATTATCCAATGCTTCTCTAGTTGTCTTCGGTTCAAATTCACATAGTAAACATGTTGGATCCTTAGTCTTGGTTCTGGTCTGAATTCTAGTATTTTTGTCTCCAATTATCTATTCAGGCTTATGATGTCTTCTTACATATTTTTCCAAAATAGGTTCAGCTGTTCTCTCCTCTATTTCATCATGTTCCTTAGTAAGATTGTCAGATTCAACTTCAGAATGCTCGACAACCTCTTCCTGATACTCAACAACATTTTCTTGTAGCTCGGCATGTTCTTGTTCTCTCTCAGCACTATTTTCCTGATGTTCGACAACTTTTGTCTATCATTTGACATTGCTTACCCGAGACTCGGCATCAGGTGCATGTCTATTAATTACCTCTTCATCTTCCTCAATGTACACAAAAGATCTATAATCTTTTGGTTCTCTTTTGCTGTCAGCTTCATTTCTTTCTGCATACTCATCAATTTTGACAGTCACACTTTCCACAATTTTATTAGTGTTAGAGTGTGAGGCCCACCTTAGTCCCACATAGTGATCCCAATTTCTAGACCTTGCATTTCATTTTGATTATGTTATTGAGATACTTGGACTCATTCAATTTACTATTATGTTATGATGGACATGTTAGACTATATATATTTGTTGATTTTGTATATGGATCCATGATTAGTAGATTTGGATTTGATCATGTTAGAATTTATTATTATCTTCATGTTATGAGAACCTGATGATTATCTTAGGATGATGATAGAATATGGATGATCTTGATTTCATTTGAACTATGAATTGAATTATGAGGTTGAAATTGAACTGATTTGATAAATGTACCTTACATGACTACGTGCAATTGAATTTTGATTAAATTGAAGATGTTATATCTTATATGTTTATTCATATTGGTTTTCTTCCTTGAATTACTGATGCTGCATTGAGGTGTTGCAGGTGGAAGGACCATGGAAATATATTTGGGGAAATCACATTGAATGTATGTGCAATCAGTTAAGCCAAGGCCCCGTCTATGAAGAGACCCAAGGCCTCATTAGTATTTTATTCGTAACAATAATTTGGATGTATGTGTGTAGGAATGTTAAGTGTTGTGAAAAATTAGACATACCTTGTGTGTAATGTTATTTTGTGACATGTCACTTGACACTAGTCTTTAATGTTATCAAGGTATGTCATGTGGTTGAGTGAGAGCACATTCTAGAAGCCTTTTGGGGGAAATCCTAAGCACACCTTTTTGTCAGAGGACCCCATAATGAAGTCCCCATCTTCCATTTTCGTGCATACTCTTAATCATGAGTATTAGAGGGTTAAAAGTGGCCTTAGGGAGTGGTTTTATGAATTTTTAGCTAACCCATTCCATGTATCTATGGGTTAGGGGTATTTTCAACATGGGAGAAGCCCAAGATTGACTTTTTGACCCCTCCAAAAGTGCATATTTAATCTTGAGCGAAAATTGCATCTTGTCATATGGCCCAAAAAGTACTTTCATGACCATCTTCCTTGTTTGGAGAAGTCCTAGGTCACCCACCTCCAAGGACCACCTTTATGAGGAGAGGGGTGTGTAAGGTTTGGGGTTTTATCAACCAATGAGAGGGCTTGCCTTTCCCTAGGATGTTGGGAGTTGGGTTAGAGGTCCTTTTAGTAGAATTTTGGAGAACATTGGGGTGGTTCACCCACTCTCTATCCTTAGAGGAGGAAGAAAGCTTGGAATTGGGAAAAGGGCTCAACTCACCTTCATTTTGCATTTGACTTGAGGTTGGAATTTTGCTCTCACTCTTGTTGTAGAGAATGTATGAGTTTATGTTTCTCCTTTGGCTCCCCATGGTTGGCCATGGAGGAAGCTTTGCTCTTGAATATTTGTTGTGTTTTAGCTCCCCATGGTTGGTCATGGTGAGAGCAAGCATCTTGTGTTTTCTTTTGTCATTGGATTTTGGTTGTATGCTCTTGGTTCACTCACCCATGGGAGGGAAGAGAAACCAAGAGGGGGTGTGGGAAACAAAGGCAACTCCATGTGTAGAGTCTCCTCCATGTGTGGGGAAAGATGAAACTTGGGTTGAGTGTTTTCCCCAAGTAACCTTGCATTTTAGCCCATGAGGCATTGGGGGTATAAGGAGGGAAAAATTGGCCATGTGAGCCTTGTTTTGATATTGTGTTTATTTGGGTCAATGTGTGGCCTTGTTTTCATGCAATGGTTGTCTCCATGGGTTGTCCACCCACAACCCACAGAAGGAGTTCTTGGAATTTCTTAGTTTCACCCTTGAGGGAATTTGGGTTTGCAATTTATGTTATCTTGTGAGTGTTTTGTGTTTGAGTGTGTGTATCCCATTCAGTGTGGTTTCCCCAAGCTCAGGGGTGGCCTCATGAGAGGCCTAGGATGGGAGGTTAGCTTCCCATGGTCTTCCTTTTGTCTTGGTTTCTTGCAGATTTTTCGAAGCTCAAAGGTGCAAAGTTTGGAAGTTGAAGAGTTTTGTCAAGATGATTGTATACGTAACTCCCATAGTTGAGGAGCTTGTAAAATATGCTTGTATTTCTATTGTAGAAGGATGAAGTTTAAAATTTGTATATTATTGTCCTTTGAAAGTCCTCAAGAGGGCTTGTATATGTAAATTTTGAAGATGTAAAATTGTATTTGTGTGTTTATTGGAAAAGAAAATTTTATATTTCTTGCAAAAAAAAAAGGATTCACTTCATTATGCACTCCCATATTGTCCTCCTCATTGTTGTTTCTTTAAATTTTAAAGTAAGAGAGCATTAGGTGATGATGAAGCTTGAAAGAACTTGTACTGAAATTTATGATATCATTCAATATTAATTTGTAGGAAGATATTGGATTGCTATGTGGAAATCTATTACAACTAATATTCAACCTATAAATCTCCTTAGTATAAGACACTAATAATCTATGCATTTAAATGGATAACAAAAAAAAAAAAAAAGCAAAAGAATGGAAGGAGAAACCATTTTTTTTTACAATGACATTTCCCAGATTTTCAAGAGCATATTGCTCTCTGGAATTTGTATGGGAAAGAAAATATTCCCATACCACAGAGAATATTCTTGCCTAAGTGGGATTAACAAACTAATCACCTAGCATAAGCTTATTCCTTGGGTTAATTCCTAATTAATATAATGTTTTTATAAGCTATGACATAATGTTTTACTTTATCCTCCACTTGGGTGCAAGTGGGACCCACCCTTTTATGCAAACTCTTAGTGAAAATAATATTTAACATCAACTTTTCATAAATCCTCTTTACCCTCAAATCTGGTGCAGGAGATTGGGGACAAGGGTTTGTATTAAATTATATATATTGAAGGTTACTTGCAAGGTGGGTCCTCCTTGTCATGTCATCCCACCTTGGCTTGCTCTCCTTTTCCTCAGGCAGTGTCTAAAACCTAAACTAAAACGTAATGCCCCATATCTCTATGTATGTGCATCCATTGTGTAACAATACTGATGTGACATTGAATGGTACATACCTTTTATGTCAGAATTGGATGGAATGTGAGTACGCTGGCTGCCAACATTGAATTCAATGCTATATTTAATTCTTTAATTTTTGGACAAAATCCATTCGCATAAATGAAAAATACATTTTATTATTCATTTTTTCTACAAAACTAAACAACATTTATATATTATATATTATAATATTAATTTTATTATAATCTATAAGTAATTGTATCATAAGATATTTATTGTATTATTTTTGTTAATTATAATATTATATTATTTTAATATTATTTATTTATTTTATAAACTTATAAAATAATAATTAAATTTAAAATAAAAATATAAAAACTGTTATGAAACTTTGCATTCAAATGGACTATGACACTTGTATAAAAATAGTTAGTTGATTAAAATTATCTAAAACATTATTGAAACAAGGAGATTGTCAAAGGAGGTTAAATGTTCAAGACAACACCAGAATGCGATCTTTCACCGCCATAATTTTTTCACCCTTTTACTAGGTTTTTCTTGCCATTCTATGACCCAAATGGAGGCAACAAAGCACTCGACATTATTGAAACAAATAATTTTATTCAACTAAGTGTTTTACAACAGTTTTCACACGGAAAAATCAGATTCTCGTCACTTTTTTTTTGTAACATTTCTTGTTTTTGTTTTTTTTTGCATTTCATTCTATTTATTTTCATTTCTATAAATAAGTTTCTCCTTTGTTTCTACTCCACGATTGCAGCAAAATAAATTGAAAAAAGGGTTGGACAAAGACTTTTGAAGCCATCCTTAAATTTTATGATTTTTTATTTATTTTATACTTATTTTTAAGAGCTTCAATTTGTATCAAAGATAGGTTAGATTTTATATAGATATAAAATATATACATAATTTTTATTTTAATATTGTAATTTAACAATTAACATCATTAATTTTCTAAATAAAATATATTAATCAAAAAAAGTTTGTAAAGAAAATATAATTTCAATATTAAAATTTTAAATTTCATTTGAATATCAATATTTAAGTCAAAAATTTGAGTTGCGTTTTTAAATTGTGTTCAATCAAAATCACTCATTTTTAATCTAAAATATCAAAATTTAAATCCAACAACCAAAAGTAAAATAAAAGTCATCATATATAAGTAATATTTATACTATTTATTATATTAATACATATATTTTTTATACTACCATTTTGTTATTAATGACTATTAATATTAAAAAAATATACAATAAGTAAAATTGAAAGTTGTATCATTATATTGTAAAGATAGTATAAGACATATGTGCATTATTATTTTTTTAAATAGATAATATTTTTATAGATATGATCATTATTTTCAACATTTTAATTTGATAATTAATCTCTACCAATTTTCTTAAGGAAAATGCATACATAAACAAGTGCCATTTAGTACTTGCCATATTTATTAATTATTAAATAGTTATAATATAAGTATTATCTAATGTTCAATTTAGTTTAATCAAAATTATA
This sequence comes from Chamaecyparis obtusa, assembly GCA_027943335.1. NCBI lineage: Eukaryota > Viridiplantae > Streptophyta > Pinopsida > Cupressales > Cupressaceae > Chamaecyparis > Chamaecyparis obtusa. The sequence goes on from BSBK01003760.1 coordinate 3,605,809, forward strand.
ATATTAAATAATCATAATAATTATTAATAATTATATTAAATTAAGACATGATTAATTAGTGCAATTGCAATTCCCCACCCACTGATTTCAATTACCAAAAATGTTCATAAGATCTATCTGTTTTCATAAAAATGATGTTTTCGCCTTTATTTCGCAAGTAGACACTTAGAGACTCACCTATAGACATTTGGTTGCTTCTTAGTTTTGTTTTAACTAACATGGAAATTACAATTTACTAACTATTTAAATACCATCCAAATTAAATGGGTTTGATTGGATGAGAAATTTCATGGTTATTGATATTTGAATTATCATTGCCTCATCTTTGTTAGCTTCATTTAAATATGGTGAATGCAAAATGGATTATTTATCATCATAGTGGTTTATGAGAGAGATTTCTTTCATTAAAAATAGATTTTTATGTAGGAGTATTTATAAAATAGGGTATTAAACTGATAGATTTCTATGAATTATTATAATCAAGAATAGATCAATAAAATGAGTCTTTAAGTAGAGTTAATCAAGAGAAATAAAACATTACAATGAAAGATAAATTTTTGTAAATTATCTATAATAATTTTTGTTTAGACTAAGAAATAAAATAATTATTATAAGAGATAAATTTTTATAAAATATGTATAAAATGAAAAGATGGTTTTTACATATTATCATTGATCAAATATAAAATAAAATAATAGATTTTTATGAATTATAACTATCAAGATATTAGTATTTAAGAACCATTCTTAAAATTAATCTGTCACATGTTTCATGATAAAATAAGGTTCCCATGCTTAGTGTGATTATGAAAAGTTAGATTCACATATCATTGTATTTCTGATTGTTTTGGAGGTCACAGAAATCTCAGTTGTCACTTCAACTTAATATTCAAAATGATTCAAAAAAAACCTGTTGGCCACTTAAGTATTAAAAATACTGATACTATAAAGTTGATGATATTCTTAAGATTATGCATAATAGAAGTTAGTTTTATTATAAGGAAAATTTTATATGTGAAGAGAGCAATTTTTATAATTTTATTTAATATTTGTGTTAGTTGTAGGTAAAAATATGAAATGTACCTTTTTATTATTTTTTAAAATATTTTTATTAATATATTGTAATATTTATTTTATATAATTAATGAAGTAAATGATTTTATATAAATTGAAATTCAATATTTGATTATGTTTATTATTATGACAATAAAATTAAAATCTTACATTCCACAACTTCAATCTTCTCTATAGTATAATTTACTACCGGCTTAACCATTGTACCTTTTGGTACAAGTGCTAGTTATGATAATGAATGTCTTTTTATCTATTGTTAAAATGAGTTGTTTATTTTATTGTTTTTATTAAGGTGATGTGATTATTTATATTTTAAATATAAGTTAAACATGTAATCAAAGTTTTCATTTTTTTAAAATTTTTTTAAAAATAGAAATATAAAAAATAATTAAGACATAAGTTAAACATGTAGTCAAAGTTTTGAATTCTTTATTGTTCAATTAGGTTTTGGGTTATGGTTAAGTTTTGTTTAATGCTATAGTTATAGTTAGGGTTTGAGTTGGTACATAGTTTGAGTTATGTTTAGTTTAGCTAACCATCATTTTATGTGTAGTTAAAGGGTTTAATTTGGTTAACAATTAGGATTTAATTTATTTAGGGTAAGAATTCAATTTGATTTACTCTTAATGTTAAGGTTTAATTTGGTTAAGGATTATTGTTAGTACTTGCCGATAGGATAGGCAAGTACTATTGCATCCCTTTTTGGATTTCTTCCATTAACTAGTGATTAAAAAATCACATTTCTACCAATTAAAATTAGCTCTTCTATTGGCTTAAAAATTTAGCCTCTTATACACAGATTTTGTGGAAGCACTACCTCTATTTCAATTTTTGAGGTAATATTATAAGGGCAAATACTTTACCATGCCCTTAAAATAATTCATATTTAATAATTTGCTTTTAATTTAGCTTAGGTTTTGGGTTACATTTGGTTTATGTTAGCATTAGGGTTCATTTTGGATTATTTATAGGGGTGGAACATAATTTGGATTAGGATTAGGTTTTGATTTGATTGAATATTTATTTTCTTTAGTGTTATGGTTGATTCTACTTCAGCATTCAATAAGTTTTAGGGGTATGGTTCACTTTGGTAATTGTTATAGTTAGGGTTCAAGTTGGTATAGGACTTGCATTAAATCTAGTATTTTTTAGGGTTATGGTTAAAGAATAAGGTTTAATTTAGTTTAGGGAAATAGTTCAATTTGGTTTAGTCTTGATGTCGGTCTTATAGTTAGAATTTAAGTTGGTTTAATAGGTTTTTGGTTTATGGTTAGGTTTACCTTTAGGGTATGAGTTTAATTTAGTTCAGTTCTATAGTTAAGGTTGAAGTTGGTTTAGGATTTGCTTTTGATTTTGTTTAGGTTGTGGGTTTAATATATTTTTTGTTAGCATTAGGTTTGAATTTGGTTAAATGTTTAATTAGCATTAGGGTTCAATTTGGTTTATTGTTGGGGTCGTGATTCTATTTGGTTTAAGTTTACAATTCAATTTGACATAATGTTAGGTCTATACTTCAAGTTGATTTTATATTCAATTTTGTTTAGGTGTAATGTTAGGGTTGATATATTATTGGTTTCATGATTAGTTTAGGGTTGGGATTAGAATTTAATTTATGTCACAATTTTATAATGATTACTTTTATATTTTGATTTTAGTTCTAGGTTATGGTTATGGTTAAACTAAATTTTAATGGAACTATAGTTCAATTTGGTAGAGTGTGAGGGATTAGATATAGAATGATATATAGGCTAACGATTAAAACATCAACCAAAATTTAATAAATATTAAATTTTAATTTATTTTAGTGTTAAGGGGTTCATATTAGGGTTTTACTTAATTTTAGTGTAAGGGTATAATTTAGTTTATGATTAGGGTTCAATTTGATAAAATGTTGAATTTATAAATTATGTAATTGTTTATTATTATTTTCTTTCCTTTATTTATTTTATTGTTAATGTTGATGTAATTGAATATTTATATTTTGTTCACATTACATATAGGACATCATAATTTAGATATGAAATTGATTCACACGATACAATTTTTTGCAATGTAAATGAGGTTAAAATAAAAGTCTAAAATTTTACTAAAAAGTAATAATGATTGTATTAATGTGCTCTTTTTTACATTAAAAATGAAAAAAAAAATATAAACAAAATAAATTATCAAATATAAAATATAGAAAATATGTTATGATAATTTTTTTAAATTGTTAATATTAATTTTTAATTATTAATTATTAAAATATTTAATTATTTAAATTGATATACACAATTAAAAATGATATGATGATGTATATATTATTAAATTAAATATTTATTTTAAATTATTATATTTAAAAAATTATAAAATAAATAATGTTAAAAGAATACACTATTATAATTAACTAAACTAAATAACATGCTTAATACATTGTAATATAACTATCTATATAGATTTTAAAACTTAAATCAACCTATATGATTATTGAATAATAATAACTAGCATCATTAATTCATGATGTTTTCTTGCAATTTATATTTTTCTAGATATTTGTCAAATTTGTTACTGGTTTTTTTTGTTATTGATTGTTTTTGTTACTGATTTTTTTGTTGCATAATATTGATAACAAATAAATAGGAAATGAAACACAAAATACCTTTCAATAAGATGTGAAGTAAAGATAATATAAAATCTCAAAATAATTTGTTATATAAATTTGAATAAAATTTTAAGAAAAAAACATAAGATTAGGAGCAAAATTTAAAATTTAAATAAGAACAAGAAATAAAAATCACAAAAATAAAACAAGAAAAATAAAATAGCTAAAAACCCAAAAAAAATATTTGAAATGAGAGATCTTGAAATCAAAACTTTGACTACATGTTTAACTTATATCTTAATTAAATTTTTAAATTTCTTTTTTCTTTTAATTTCTAAATAAATTAAAACTTTATTACATATTTAACTTATATTTAAAATATAAATAATCACATCACCGTAATAAAAATACAAAAACTAAACAACTCATTTTAAAAGTAGATAAAAAGCTATTATAATTAATTTTTTAAAATGCATATATTGAATTATATTTTAAAAGTTACAATTTCTTAAAAATTTTCAATTATACTTATTATTAAATTATATTTTTATTTTAAATTTAATTATTATTTTTAAATGTATAAAATAAATAATATTAAAATAACATAATATTATAATTAACAAAAATAATATAATAAATATCTTACAATTCAATTATTTATGGATCATAATAAAATTAAATATATAATATATAATAGGTAAATGTTGTATACTTTGACCTAAAAAATGAATAATGAAATGCATTTTTTCATTTATGCGAATGGATTTTCTGTAGAAATTAAAAGAATTAATTATGGCATTGAATTCAATGTTGGCAGCCAACGTACTCACATTCCATCCAATTCTGACATCAAAGGTGTGTACCATTCAATGTCACATTAGTACTGTAACACAATGGATGCACATACATAGACATATGGGGTATTATGTTTTAGTTTAGGTTTTAGACACTGCCCATATAAAGGGGAGGTAAAGGTGGGCCCAAGCCATGATTCTTACCCACACCTCATTCCCCCATAGATATGTGCTCCCCTAGAGGATTTGTTTATTAATTTGTTCTACCTAAACTTGTATTCATTGAATTTTCCAACAGGGTTAGTTAAGAATTTAGTAATTATTAAGCTTTACATTGATATTAATAATAAATGAATAGGAATATCTATAGATAGGATATAATCTCTTAGGTATTAACTTAGTTATTGTTATCAATTTTATTTTAATGGTTAGCTATTTAGATAATAAGTTAATTCACCAATCAATAGTCTTGGATATTGGTTATTAGGAGGTTCTTATATTTGAACATTTATTTTATTTTTATTTGCTAATATATCTTTTATAAAGTTAAGTAATAGATAAAAAGAGTAATGTGGTTAGACTTAATCATTTATAATCTAACTTGTTATTTGATAGATTATCCTAGTCACTAAAATAAGAACCTTGGTAGGGAAATACTTGCTCTAGGTTAAATTTGTTAATTTATATTGGTTAATAGAATTATATACTAATGTATGGTTTTGGGTCTCTAATTTTATTTATATGAGAAATATTAACATGAACTAACCTTTGAATAATATAGACGGAAGACCTTAGATCAGTAGTAAACCTAATCAAATCTATGTCAATATGAAATAAGTTATTATTATGATAACAACCTTGTTTAACTATTATTTAGATATGTAGATTCACATTAACATTTGATCCTAGAGAAGAATGTACACATGAAGTTTGACATTAGGATCAAATAAAGAATATTAGCATACCTATCATTCATCTATGATTGATTTACGCAAAGAAATTAAATTTAAGTTCCTTGTTATTTTAAAATAATAATAATAAAGATTAGATAGGTGAGCGAGTATTATTTTAGCAAAATTATTTTAGTATTGTTAAATTAAATAGATTTATAAAAGTTGGTATAGAGTTCCTCTTTTTTTTTTTTAGTATTAGTGATGGGGTTAATAAAGGAGGAAGTTTAATAATGTTTATTTAAAAAAAAATCTGGTCAGTTTTAGGCCCGAAATTTTGGGCATTACATAGAGTTCAAACACTTATAAGCTTTACTTTTTGTGGAGTACCCTAGGAATATGCTTTCATCACTCTTAGCATCAAACTTTCCATTCCTAGTGTCTTTTAATATATAGCACTTACTTCGAAAGATTCTAAAGTATTTAACACTCGGTGCATGCCCATGCCATAATTCATAGGGTGTCAGATTTGTACCTTTCTTGATCCGTACCCAATTAAGAGTGTAGACAACAATACTTATAGCTTCTTTCCAATATTTATGTGCCAAATTCTTTTCAATCATGAATGTCCTTGCACAATCCAAGATAGATCTATTTCTCCTCTCTGCTATACCATTATGTGGAGGTGTTCTAGGTGTAGACATCTATCTTTTAATTCTTCTATCATTGCAAAATAGATTAAATTCATTTGATGTAAATTCTCCACCTCGGTCAAATCTAAGACATTTAAGGTTCCTACCTATCTCCTTCTCAACTTTAGCCAAATGCCACTTAAAGAATTGAAAAGCTTCAGATTTTTCTTTTAGAAATGTTACATGCATCATTCTAGTATGATCATTAACAAATAAGATAAAGTATCTAGCACCACAGTAACTTTGTACACCCATAGGTCCACAAAGGTCAGTATGAACCAAATCTAAAATGTTTTCAAAAGTAAAGGATTTTCTCTTGAAACTTGAGTTTGTAATTTTTCCTAACTGGCATTCCTTGCACATCACATTCTCAACTTTCTTCAATCTAGGTAGACCTCTTACCTTTTTCTTCTTACTTATCTCTACCAGATTGTCAAAGTTAACATGACATAGCCTTTTATGCCATAACCAAATATCATGAAGTTGTGCAATTAAAAATGTTTCTTCAGATAGGTCAAGATAGAACAAATTACCTCTAGTCTGATCTCCACTTCCAATCAGTTCTCCAGTAGCACTAAATATTTTAGCTTGCTTGTGATGAAATTCAACTCAGTAACCAGTTTTGTTAAGCTGGGCACCACTTAACAAATTATAATTAAGACCTTCAACCCAATATGCATTTTCACAAGATATCTTATCAGTTAGTTTAATCAAACCTTTTCCTCTAACAGGACATGGTGCATCATTACCAAATTTTACACTTTTATCTCTGTAATGATGTAAAGTCTCAAACTTATTTTTGTCACCAGTCATGTGATGTGAACAACCACTGTCAATAATCCATTTATGATTCTTTTTCACATAGGATATCAATGCAGTTTTCTCATCCTCATCAGATTCATCTTTCATTGCAACATAGACTACCTCAATTTCAAAATCATCACTATCAGTGTCAGTCTCTTTTTCAGCAATGTAACAAGATTCCTTACCTTTTCCTTTGTAGTCTTTGTTCCATCGGTAGCTTCTGTCATCTTTTCTATCTTTGTGTTTTCTTTTCCTTTCATCATCTTTATCCTTCTTGTCAGGACATCTAGTAGCTATATAACCAACTTTATTATATGCAAAATATAATATTGAGTTTACCTTTATACTTTCCTTTTCCCCTTCTCATTCTTCTAGCCATAAGAGCTTCTAGATCTTCTAGGTCTTCATCAGAAGTGTCACTGTCACTTTCACTAATGCATCTTTTTTTTTCTTTCTTTGGCTTATTCAAAACTAGCTATGACTTGAAAGCAGATTCAACATTTCCAATGCTTCCAATAGTGAAATTATCATAGTTAGAGAGTTCAAAAGCGGTCAGCTTACCAACCAAACTTTCCAAAGTAAGCACATTAGTAGAGTTACATTTAGATTTATGAATAGATGAGATCTTAATAGAATATATAGGATGTAGGGTTCTTAGTACTTTCCCAATTATAGTTTCATCATCAATAGCCCCATTTTCTCCTTTAATAGCATTCACAACTTCTTTTATTCTACCACAATATTGTGCAATGTTTTCACCTTCTTGCATTCTCATTTCATCAAACTTACCTCTAAGACTCTCTGCATTTTCTTTCAGCACATTCAAATCACCACCATAAATCCTTGCAAGAGTGTCCCACATATCCTTAGCAGTTGTGCAGTCCTTAATTTCCTCAAATTTTGGATAACTTAGGGCAGATGCAATTTCCAGCATTACCTGATTATGTTCTTGCTTAGCTCTCATTTCTTTGGCAGTCAAAGGTGTGACAGGTGAGACATAGCTGTTCTCAATGTAGTACTTTGCAGAGTCACCAATACTGGCCAGATGTAGTTGTTGTCATATTTTTACCCCTTTGGAGGCCTAGTTACTAGATGAGCTAATGTACCCTATTTTGTGTTATTAAGTGATCTTGCTTAATATTTGTGTTCATTTCATTGCAAGTACATGAAAGGGAAAGGAGATAAATTTTTGCATCTAAGATTACATGTGCCAATATTCTGAATATGTTGTATAGAAGGAAAAAACTAAAAAGGAAACATCTATTTGAGCTCACACATGTTGTGAGCATAGCCATTGCTAGAATTGCATAAATGAGTGCAAATATACATAATAAGGAGCATAGATGTAGGGGCACTAGACATTGCCTAGTAACGAGTCTATCTCCACTGTGTTCCTAGTGTGCTCCTGTGATCCTGAATCTGCAAAGAGAGAGAAAAGAAAGGGGTTAGATCCTTCAGATCTAAACAATGCCTAGTATCACAGTACCTATCTACAAGCGTGCATACATGCACTCAACTATACACCTCTGATAGGGGCTATGCTCAAGGCACATGCATCAATGAGGAGGCTCTAGAAATAAAAGAAATACCATTGTTTTCACTAATGTGTTTGTTCCATGTGCAGATACAGGTTACAACACCCATGATCAGTATTGAGTCTCCTAGTACCCTACACTGAACCGGTGAGAGTTATCAGAAGCTCTATTCCCACAGAGTTTCTAGGAACCCTAACCATCTCAAGGAGAGGCACTGAATCATGTGGGGGGCATTTAGTAAAATTGCAGTGTCAATGGGACACTCTGAGATCATAAAACCAAATCAAATGGAGCATGGTCAAAATAGGGCACTGGCAGGAAGCATTCATCATCAACATGTTAAAGGTACATAAATCCATATGTTTAGAGAAGGTACAACATAAAATTTCTTCAAAGCTAAGCTCAATGCATTAGCATAATCAAAATCTACATTATGAGCCAATAGTAAAAAGACTACAGTTGGTAAATTAGTGACAGTATGGTATCAGTGGGTGAATGAGCCACAACATCACAATGTGCTATTAATACTAGTCAACATTCAATGAATGATCATAGTGCATCTACAATACGCACTAGCATAATGGTGCACGGGCTCCAAAGAAGAAACAATGGAATACATGGAAATAGTGAGTATCATGGCATGATACAAGCCAAGACCGAGAGCATGGTGGGCTTGGGTCTTCAAGGCACCAAGTATATATGGAGATAACAACAAAAATACCCCAAATTCAAGCATCAAGCCATGACACCGAACACCTTAGTCATAGATTGCAATTAACAGTCATAGCAGGGCACGGGCTATGCAGAGATTCACAGATAACAATATTGATGCCCTAGCTACAGGCGGGTTGTGTATACAACAGAGCAGTGACATCATGCCTCAATAAACCCAATCAAGTCAAAGCATGTTATTCACCCATGTGCCATGATAATGGCTAACAATGACAGTCAGGAATATGATGCTAAAGAGCAGCTCATCTAAATGAAGAATCAATAATTATGTAGGTCATAGCTCGCAGGCACCTCAATAAGAAATACAAAAGTTGTGCACTCACCGAGCATGAAATAGTAAATAATAGAGAAATGCATTAACAATATTGATGCCCTAGCTCCTACAATGGCACCATGATGAACATAGAGCTTGTAGGCTCGAGCCCTCAAATGCAAATAAAAAGTCTAATAACCGAGGAACATTGGTTCTCATGGGTGCCATGGACAGTGAAATAAATGGACCACATGCTATCATGGTGAAATAAGATACAGTGCCAGTAAAATACATGTCGTGCCCTAGATTTCAAAAGATGAACTTGTGCAACAGGGATACCAAGGGAGATAAGAGAATCCAATACATATCTCGATGAACGTGCCAATATGATCAACATATTATAAATGCCATAGAATTAGTACTCCAAATAGTGATAAATGTGCAACAAAAGAAGCAGAGGGTATATAAATGTGATGCCCTAAGCTAGCATATGCCATAGAAAATGTAGAGACAAATACCACTAGTGCCCACCACAATAATATCAAATCAAATATTACTACAGGACACAACATAAATAGAGAGAAGTAAAATACATGGTCGTGCCCTAGTTTTAAACATGCATTACCAGTGCAATGATCAAACACAAATAGTAATGCAAATGACAGTGCCCTCATTGATACAGTGAATAGAAATGCAGTGCCATTAATAGAGAACGTAACCACAATATGCAGAGATCATAATAATATTGCATTCAAATAAAGTGAAATACCAACTGTGCCCTCGAATTTCAAAGGATAGCCAGATCAAATGCACAAATCAAATGAAGTCTACCTCATTATGCCGATGCCATGAAAATGAATCCAAGATAGCTATTTCCAAAGCCAAGAGTTCAGTTGAGTGCCAGTGAAGGGGAAACTTGCCAAATGTCAAAGAGGAAGGTCCATAATCCCAGCGGCAGGGGGGTTTTTCATTCCATTGATCAATTATTATTTTCTCCCCATTTGATTTTTGGGTTGAGATTATTGATTGTTTTATCTTATGCTAGGTGTCATTTATATGATATGGATTTAGTTCAAATTGTATTATTTTGATGTCCTCCCCATTTTTTGGGTTGAGTGTTTTTTCAAAATATATCTTAGTCCATATTTTGTTATTTAGGCATAGATGGGTCTTTTGAAATGTAATTCTTTTTAAATGTGTTTCCCCATTTTTCTTGGGTTGAGATCCTTTAAAACTATATTAGATCCATTTTTGTCATAGTGGGGTCAGTTTTAGAGTGATAAGTCATAGCTTGTTCTTTATTGTAAGATATCGACAAGTGGTGTTTTTATAAACCATTGTAAAATATCATTTATGGAGCATGACTTAGTGGATAGATTAGTCTTTTTTGACTAGCTATTTTTAGGGGTCCCACTTTCCTCGCCCCCCTAGAATCTCAGGAATCTGGCACATGAATTTGTGATGGCATTCATGGGCCTATTTGTAGTTATTTTCCATCTTTAGGAGGTGGTGGTCATGAATGTAGATGCAGATAGGTTTTCTTTTTATACCTCTCACCTTTGGTGATGTAAGGAGTTCTTCTTGCCCTCTTTCTTGGAGGTGAATGTTTCTAGCTCTAGAGAAGCAAGCCATGATTGTGGCACCTTTCAATTCAGTTAATAACAATTATCCTTCTTATTCCTACAACTTTGTGAGTCATTTTGGTGAATTTGATGTCATGTATTGTGATAAATTTTAGTCCTTTACTTGGTGTTTTATTCATTCTGATATTCACAAGCACTGTTGTTTTCTTAAAGTTTCAATCTATGTGCATTTAAAAGTATTTGAGTTTGTGGAATTCATTTTCCCTTCTCATTTACAACCAGCACCTAGTTATTTCCAAGGGAAAAATTAGATTGGGGAGGAGTTGTGATGCTCAGGTTATTTTCTGAATCATATTGTGAGTTTGTCTTCAGTTTGTGGATCTATCAAAGTTGGTGAATCACCTTAGTTTTAGTTTCAGTTTCATGCACTCTCTCTCCCTTTTCCTTCCAAGTTCAGTTCAAGTTTTAGGTGATTGAAAGGGAAGTCAGCCCTTAATCTGGAGGTCTATTCTCAAATAGGTTACCCACAGCCTGAGAATAGTCCCATGTTTCATGGGATTGCTAGGTTCTACACTTAGCCATACTCGGGTGCAATCCCTAGTGACAACAGTAGCTTCATCAAGCTTTCCCATGCAAGGAAGTTTTCCTTGTTCAACTTTGGTACCTCCTTCTTATACATCCTGATCATTTGCTTCAAGCCCCTTTAAACTTGATATCTGTCAACACTAATAATAAGAAAAAAGGCTCTGATACCAATTGTTAATATGATTTAGAACAATAGAGAGGGGGGGTGAATCAGTTGTTCTTAGGTCTTGATGTATAAAACAATCTCAAAAACTTATCTTTAAATCAGATCCAATAACCAAAATAAACTCAGTCATCACTGATTCAATAATAGAAACATCTAACAATGTAGTCCACCACCCAGCTGTAACTTAACTTGAAAAACATAGTAATGTTCAAACCAAAACATTCACACAAGTATTAACACCAGGATTTATAGTGGAAACCCATTTTGGGAAAAACCACTTTGTAACATGCTACTATTATTTGTTGGAAATATTCAGGAATTAACCGAGTTACTGAGAGGGGAGGGGTGAATCAGTAACTCCAAATTTTCTTTCAATTACAGATGTATTAACATGTAATTTACTTTAACCTTTGCATACAAAAAGCATGAAACTTAAAATCATTCACAACAGTGACACATAGATTTGGTTACCCAGAAACCTTCCAAAAAGAAAGTAAAACTGGGGTGGGGATGAAACCCACAAAGCTTTAATACTGCAGAATAAAGTTGGCCGGTTAAGGCTTACAATTTGATCACTTCTGATGATCTGCCCTGTTAGGAGCAATAAGGATTGCTAAATCCACCTTGTTAAAGGATTTACAAACATACAATGAAGTATGCACTCAGTAAAGAGATTTTACAAAAGACTGTTAAGTCTACCCGGTTAAAGGATTTAGTACTGATTCACCTGTTAGGATGAAACAGTAGATCTCTTGTTTTGCAACTGGATTGCTGATTGAGATTCACTGATGTACTGATCACCTTCTGTGATGAATTTGTCTTTGTTGTTCCTTATACTACTGAAGCCCTTTGTAATTCGCTTATCTCTGCCTTTCATTCTTTTTCACATATATGCTTCTTACATTCATCTTGACATTTTTACAACATTGTTTATATACAAGTCTTAAACAATTAATTACAATTACAATTACAAAGTCGGCTTGACAAATAAACATAAGTGCTACTAAGTCGGCCCAAGTATGGTTACACAGTTCCTGCAAACTAACTCGTTGACTTTCTGATACTCGGCGTCCACTGCATTACTCAGCATCGTCATGCACTCGGTAGAAGTGAAGGCACGGTTCATACTGACCACTCGGTAGGTTTTGAACTCGGTAAATACTGGTGACTCGGTAGACATGATGTTACTCAGTTTACACTGTCCTGCTTGGTTTGTACTAACTTGCTCGGTTTGCACTGTTTTGCTCGGTTTGCACTGTTTGCTTAGTTTGTACTGTTTGCTCTGTTTGCACTGTCTGCTCGGTTTGCACTGTCTGTTCGGTTTGCACTATCTGCTCGGTTTGCACTTTCTGCTCAGTTTGCACTGTTTTCTCAGTTTGCATTGTCTGCTCAGTTTGCACTGTCTGCTCGGTTTACACTGTTTGCTCAGTTTGCACTGTCTGCTCGGTTTACACTGTCTGCTTGGTTTACACTGTTTGCTCGGTTTGCACTGTCTGCTCGGTTTACACTGTCTGCTTGGTTTGCACTCAGAATGCAAATAAGTGTTGTCACTAGTGGCAATTCTGCTTAATGCCAACAATCTCCCCCTTTGGCATTAGTGACAAAAACACTTATTGGCCAAAACTTATATACATGAATCATGCTGAGTTCTATTTTGATTTTTCAAAATTTGTCTTTGTTATAGGGTTTTATACATTGTCTCCCCCTTTCAATGTGCTAAAATTTTCTATACAAATCTTCTTCTATACATATCTCCCCCTTTTTGATGATAATGCCAAAGGTGCATATACAAGTGATTTACAGAGAGAATCCAAAATTTGATAGAAAATTAGAATTTACCTTCATTATTAGTGCCAGGGTTCTATCCCAACTTTCTTGCAGAATCTTGCATGTTTGGATTGCAATCTGGACTTCTGCAGAGAGTTCAATCATGTGATCTTCTATAGAGAACTGATTGTCATGAATCAATGTTTTGGAATGTTCAATGTGCTTATACATTGTATTCATGATGGGAAGGATCATGTGTTGGATGTCTAGCAGTGTGGACCGGATCCTTGTGTCTTCTTTCAGTAGATCTGACTGCATATTTGATAGGTATGAGATTTTCATGTGATGAGCAGAGCTTGAACTTGGTTCAAGTTGCAGCTTCTGTATGCTAATCTTCATATCTTCATCCATTTTATTCATTTTATCCGTGACATCCTTTGTGAACTCGGCAATGTTGCACAATCTGGCCAAAAGAGAGGTAGCATTCGAATAGGTAGATTCAATGTTTGACAAAACTGAAGACAATTCTACTTGGTTAATAGCTATGTGCTGAGCGATGTGCTCAAGCACTTTATTGTTGAATCTCTTCTCAGCTCTTTCAACTAACTTTTCTATCCCAGATGAATCCTCATTGTATTTATTAACTGCTTCTGCTAATTGTAGCAAAACATGTTGGGAGGAGTCTACTTTAATACCTAATGCATCAGACAAAATGTCCTTAGCATCCTTGATGATTTGATATTCCTTGTCTCTCTCCTCTTTCAACTTCTTTTGTTTTGCTTTCCTTTGGAGGATCTCACCTATATTTTGCATTTGGTCTGCTGATAGATTTGCAAAATCTAATGTTGGAATCTCTATCTCTTCATCTAGGTCTATATCCTCTACTATATTCTTACCCAAAAATTTTATACTCGGTAGAGCCTTAGGATTATCTGTACTTAATGCCTTAGTAGTAGTGACAATAGATATAGTAGGGCTGGCTATAGAGACTGGTATACTTTCTACTGGAGAGCTTAAAATATTTACACTTGTAGATTCAAAAACTGGCAAACTTACTGCTGGAAAACTTGATGATGTGGGAGACTGCAACTCGGTAGAAGAAATGGTAGTTGCTTTTGTTGTTGCTATAGATGATTGGACAAATGTTGAAGTTGTCACAACCATGCTTGAAGGTGTCTCCAGGCTAGATGTAGAAACTTTTACTGGAGAGGTAGGAAGGGATGTAATGACTTCTACTGCTATCCTCACAGTATCATCTACCTCAGTGGCTTCTTCTTGTTCATCACTGTCATCTTCAATATCTTTTATTATGACTGTTTCAATACTCGGTTGGTGAAGGTGGTATATGTTCTTCCATGTAGCATTTGCAGCCTTCACAACCGATTCAATATTGTTGATCAGAATCAAACAAGTATTGAACCTTAGTGTCATCTTATTTTCATTTTCTTTTAATGCCTTCTTTACTTCATCATTTTTCAAGCTCGGCATTAACTGTCTCAGGGTTTGATCAAATATGTCTATCACAGTTTGCTTTGCATTGCTCCATCTCATTTTTATTGGATTTAATAAGACAGCTGGACCCTATGGGGCTATTTCATCAGGAGAGTATTTCCACTATCCCATCTTTTTAATAACAACATCTTCTATTTCCTTCTGTTCTGTTTCCGATCTGGTTTCATATTTAAAGAATTTATGTTACTTACTCTAGATCCTGATCCGTCTCTAAAAAGTTTGATCCTCTCTTGAAAGCTTAGAGGAGGCCTTTTGAATACTATGTCTTTATCTGCCTTGTCTGCCTTGTCTTCCTTACCTCTTGCATTTCTCCTTGTAAATACAGTAGTGGGAGGCTTAGGTGCCTTAGTGATGAATACCTTTCTTTTCTTCTTTGTAGGTTCAGGTTCCTCTGTTTTCTCATCCTTTTCCTCTTCTTCTTCATCTTTTTCTTCTTTATCCTCGGTTATCATTTGCATTTTGGCTATCCTCTTCTTTCCTTTGTTTACCGCCTGTGGAAGCTTTATGCTTAGTTCAATTCTCACCTTAGCTTCATCATATGTTCCAAAATATGGAGCTTTGGGATTGACAGGCTGATTAAGAAGAGCTTCAATGATATTCTTGGTTTCATCAATATTTACCTCATAAGGAAGAGGTTTTACATATACAGTCCTCGGTTTAGCTGCTTGAATATATACATTGTCACAATCCACCATAAAACAAATGTCATCCTTGTAATCTTCCACCAACTTCTATGGAATCCAGAATCTATCATTCATTTTCTCTTTGAAAGACTCAAAATAATTATCCATGATGCTTTCAAAATTTTCACCCATTTCTGAGATGTACTCATTTATTTCATAAAGTGCTGGCACATCTTTTCTCCATACAACTTTTCCTTTAGAAGGGAAGAATTTCTGAGCATAGAAGAATAAACAAACCAATAAGGATCCAAACTTACATGGATTGTTTTCGGAAGTTTGAATGCTTTCCATGTTTTTGTTAAACTGCTTTAACAATAAGTCTGCTAGGTCAAATGTTAAGTTATTCTTGACCACTTTGTATGCTAGGTCAATAGCTTCATAGGAGACACTATTCTGTCGACTTGAACTGTATATCTTATAGGCAATAATGTGTGTACCAAACTTCAGTTCAGCATCGGTAATGCTGCTAACTTTCATGCCTCTACCGTCCCACTCGGCTAGGGTTTTCTTCTCTAGTTCCGTCCGACCTAGGGTTTTGGTAGTTTTTGCTTTGTTCAACATGGGAAGACCGGTGATTTGATGAATCATCTTCTTTGTGATCTCTATGGGTTGCTCAAGCCAAATCTTGCCATCATGTACACGACTGAGAATGTATCTAACCCATTTATCTCGAAAGTTTCAAGGTAGATGTGCAATGTGAACTAAACCTTTATCTTCCAGATGTTTGTGCTCGGGTTTTAGAATACCATCCACACACAGTTCCTCACGCACAATATCTAGTTCTAGGTTCCCCATTTCATGAATTGAACAGTTGAAATGATTGCGAATATCGTTAATAAGTACTACCTTAGGAGGAATCTAAGATTGAGCTTCGTTCGGATCTAGGGCTGCTGCAATTGTGGGCACGATCTTGAAATCTGGTGCTTTCCATTCCCCTTGGACTAACATATCAGATCCTTTCTTCACTGAGGTGCTGGATGATGCCATGGTAGCTCACAAAAAATTCCTTTCACAAAAGTATTGAATCGCTGGGATGCTCTTGAAATTTTCTGCTTTCAAAGTGCTAAAGGTTCGCGATGAAGAATGAGTTTGATTACTTGCCTTTTGTTTACAACTCTGTCATTAATGCTCAGTACAAATTAGGGTATGAATTCTGATAGACTGTCACCCACTAAGAATTAATTGCTCGGTAAAGACTTCGCAACTCGGTGAACTCGAGAATTCATATTGCTCCGACCTCGCTCGGTAAAGACTGTACCGACCTTGCTCGGTAAAGACTGATACCGACCTCCCTGTGATCTTACTGCATCTTGTATGCTGATTTAGATCTTTCTTTTAATTCAGTTCTAGAACTGCTTGAGATTGGTCTATGAGAATACAGTTCCAGTGCTTTCTTGGAAATTTAGTTTGAGTCGGTAGAGCCACCCATTCCATTACTTGGACTGGTTTGCTCGGTAGATTTAGGAATCCATTTTTGTCTCACCTGTTTCCTGACCTTAGTTGCTTCATTCTTCTTTCCATCTTCAACTTCACTAGCATTCATGCAGTTTCTAGCTATGTGACCGAGTTTAGTGCATTTGAAGCATCTTACGGTAGTATCTCTTTTCCTTAGATGATGTTTTATGCAATTCATGCCAATGTGTCCATATTCTCCATAGTAATGACATCTACACCAGGTGTTGTAGTCCCATCCAAACATTGCTTTCATAATTTGTTCTACTGGATTGAATGTCTTGGATCTGCACTCGGATGCTTTGTGACCTTGTTTGTTGCACTTGTGACAATTACCTCTGAATCTTGGTTTTTCCCTGCATTCATTTGCTTTGTGACCAGGTTGATTGCAGTTGTAACATTTTCCATTGAATTCTACCTTTTTATTGCTCCAACATTTATTTGAAGTATGTCCTATTTTACCACAGTGATTACAAGTAGGTTTCTGATTCCTTTGAGTACCTTGCTTAGAAGATTCGCCTTCTCCTTTGTATCCAAGTCTTGCTTTTCCTTTTTACCTATGAAGATTTCGCTCATACAGCTGATTCAAGTCTTCTTGACTTTTCAGCATTCCTTCATTGATTTTTTTTTCAGCATTTAGGTCATCCACCAATCTTAGATTGATTTCCTTTTCAGATCTTAGTTCTTCTCTTGTGCTTTCTATTTCTAATCTTAGATTCAGAATTTCCTCATTTGTATGAGAGATCTGATCAATTAGGTTTTCTAGCTGAGGGGTTTTATTTTGGACTTCAATGTTCCTTCCATCTAATTCATCTTTCAACTTGTTTCTTTGTTCCAAGATCTCACAAAATCTTGTAGAGTGTAGTTCTTGTTCTCTTTTTAATTTTCTCACTTCTTCCTGCAGAGACCCATTCTTTTCTAGGAGTTCTTTGACAGCATTGTTTGCTTCATCTGAGCTATTTGAGGAAAAAAGATCTTCAATCTTTTCTTCAATGTAATTCTGATCATTCATCTGATTTGCAAGTTCCTTCCTTCTTCTTAGGGATTGGGAAAGATGTTCTTTTGCTTCTTTAAGTTTAGCTATGGCCATTTCCAGATCTAGCTTTTCATTTTCAATCACCTTGTTCAGTTTGAATACCTCCATTGTCCTGGATCTTCGCTCAAGCTAGTTAAGCTTTGTCTTGAGAACCAATGCAGATCTGATACCAATTGTTGGAAATATTCAGGAATTAACCGAGTTACTGAGAGGGGAGGGGTGAATCAGTAACTCCAAATTTTCTTTCAATTACAGATGTATTAACATGTAATTTACTTTAACCTTTGCATACAGAAAGCATGAAACTTAAAATCATTCACAACAGTGACACATAGATTTGGTTACCCAGAAACCTTCCAAAAAGAAAGTAAAACTGGGGTGGGGATGAAACCCACAAAGCTTTAATACTGCAGAATAAAGTTGGCCGGTTAAGGCTTACAATTTGATCACTTCTGATGATCTTCCCTGTTAGGAGCAATAAGGATTGCTAAATCCACCTTGTTAAAGGATTTACAAACATACAATGAAGTATGCACTCGGTAAAGAGATTTTACAAAAGACTGTTAAGTCTACCCGGTTAAAGGATTTAGTATTGATTCACCTGTTAGGATGAAACAGTAGATCTCTTGTTTTGCAACTAGATTGCTGATTGAGATTCACTAATGTACTGATCACCTTCTGTGATGAATTTGTCTTTGCTGTTCCTTATACTGCTGAAGCCCTTTGTAATTCGCTTATCTCTGCCTTTCTTTCTTTTTCACATATGTGCTTCTTACATTCATCTTGACATTTTTACAACATTCTTTATATACAAGTCTTAAACAATTAATTACAATTACAATTACAAAGTTGGCTTGACAAATAAACATAAGTGCTACTAAGTCGGCCCAAGTATGGTTACACAGTTCCTACAAACTAACTCGGTGACTTTCTGATACTCGGCATCCACTGCATTACTCGGCATCGTCATGCACTCGGTAGAAGTGAAGGTACGGTTCATACTAACCACTCGGTAGGTTTTGAACTTGGTAAATACTGGTGACTCGGTAGACATGATGTTACTCAGTTTACACTGTCCTGCTCGATTTGTACTAACTTGCTCAGTTTGCACTGTTTTGCTCGGTTTGCACTGTTTGCTCGGTTTGCACTATTTGCTCAGTTTGCACTGTCTGCTTGGTTTGCACTGCCTACTCGGTTTGCACTGTCTGCTCAGTTTGCACTGTCTGCTCGGTTTGCACTATTTGCTCGGTTTGCACTGTCTGCTCGGTTTGCACTATTTGCTCGGTTTACACTGTTTGCTCAGTTTGCACTGTCTACTCGGTTTACACTGTCTGCTCAGTTTACACTGTTTGCTCGATTTGCACTGTCTGCTTGATTTACACTGTCTGCTCGGTTTGCACTCAGAATGCAAATAAGTGTTGTCACTAGTGGCAATTCTGCTTAATGCCAACATTATTTTCACTCTTCTGAAGTGAGCTTGGTAAAAAGCCAACCCTATCAAAGGTTACAATACACACTGTTAGGTGTGACCTGGTTAAAGGTTTTCAATCACCATGTTAAAAGTGAGTCTTGTTATAGGAGTTACATACACTCCATTAGAATACAACCTTGTTCAAAGGATTTAACATATGACTGTTAGGTCAACCTCTGTTAAAATGATTTTAACTATTACAATTCCATACACTAATGTTGGTTTACTAACTTTGAAACTTTGTCATTTCCATCTCTGATATGCTCGAAACTTTTCTTCAAGCAATCACCACCATTCACCTTAAGCCTTTTTTGCTTATTTAGTCAATAAAACTTTCCTCTTCCAACATTCTCTATTCACCATGTACATACATATCAAAATGTTCAGGTTCCCTTATATTTTACTCAATTAGGTTAACTCATCTTTTGCCGCTCAATCTCATTCATAGATCTTAGGGTTAGGTCAGATTCATTGAATCTACCTGCTTCATGTTCTTCGGCTCCTTTTCTAGAATCATCTCAAATCTCTTAAACATTTACAACAAAATGTTTTACAGTGCATTTAATGCTTCCAAACAATCAATAAATAAATTCAACATGTTTTACATAATCCAAGAATTCAACAATGTCGGCTCCAAAATTAAATTCTCTTCAAATATAAAATTGTTGATGCTCAGTCAATACTATGATTGTCCACTTGGTCTTCATGTAGAAAGTTCGGTCATTACTAAAACTGTTTCCTCGGCTTACACTATCTTCCTCGGTAATTAACTGATTCTCGGTCGACATTAACATTACTCGGCTTAAACATAATTTTTCCATTCTTTTCTTGGTTAAGCCTACCAGTTTAGTCTTCAGTCTTACTAAGATAAACAATACATTATTCTATCATTGTGCAACATAGTCAATTACACTTTGTAGTATCAAGATAACTCAACCTTTCCTTAGGTGCTATTGTTACCAACCTTGCTTAGCCCCTTAGCAACACTCAAATAGATGTAGTACTCTCCTAAGTAGCAATAGTCTTACCAATTAAGGTTTGACATCAATGACAATACAACAATTGTTTCAATTGTAGTTTCCAATAGATGAATTGAAAGTAGGAACCTTCACTTCAATTCACACAAAAAATAGGTTAAGAAAAATGTTGATGTAATTAAATATTCCTAATTAAAATTAACTTAATCTTACTTAGGTTTATGCATTGCATAGTAGGTTTTGATTGAGACACCAAGGATTTTGCACCTTAATTAAGCACATGGTTTAGGACAAATTCCACTTTTGGTGTGAGATCCACCTTTAGTGCTCTTATCACATTATCATCCTAATCCCATTACACATACTTCATTGCATAATGGAGGATGATCCACATTTGGTGGACATGTGATTACACCTAGCGTAGGTGATATCTTATCATCTCCTTATCATTCTCTCTTATCGCATTTTCTATATAAGAAGGCCTATTATGTAATCATATAAGGTGAATTCATTGGATCCATTAAATATCAAGCATTGCATTCATATCATATCTCTTGTACTTTTCTTTAACCTCTAGATCCTTGGTTCAATCTTTACTATTTGAAAATTATTACATGGTATCAAAGCCATTGGAGTGTTTTGATTAGCTTATTTAGAGAGATCTTGTTGCAAGCATTAAAGGTCCAAATCTCAGATTTGAAGACCAATGTTTTGTAGAAGCATCTTGGAGTAGATATGACTTGACCATTGCATCCAGGAGGTTGTTTCGGTTAAGATCAACTATAAACTCGCTTATATTCAGTGAAAGTCCAAATTGAGGAAAATATTATTTGCAAATCAAGCCTTATGACCCGATCTACACCTCTGCCGTACAATTTTGAATTTATTTATTTATTTTTTAATTTGGTTTATTTTCTAATTTTTTTTCCAACAAAATTTGGTTTACAGGCCTCGTATGTGCCCTGCATATATTGCATGCATTAGAGAATGTTTTGTGCCTTGTGGATGACATAATCAGTGACCAAGGTGACATCATCCTAGTAATCAAGATCGATAGCACAAGACTCCCGATCTGAGCACACACCCGAGATTGACATCATAGCAGAGCCCGAGCATGAGCCTCAACATGACTTCTTTCTTCACATTTACCCTAGGTCTGTGGATATAAAAAGGGGCAAAGAATCAGTTCCACAATGCATGTGGGATTAATCCTACTATGCATCGCCCGAGCACAATCACCCCAATGGTGATCCTACCACCCGGCCACCTCCGCAGTCCATGTGCCGCCGAGCCCAAGCTCCGCAATGTGACCGCTCTAATGGCCCCACACTTGCTGCCACGTGGCACTGTCACAAGATGCCACATGGTGGATCCTAATGCTACCACATAATGCCCCATGTACAACCATGTGCCTATATAGTTAGCACCATGTAGCTTCCTAGAGGCCCCCACCTCAGCCGCCAACAAAAATAATGACGTAGTGACACATGGAAGGAATCCACATCATCATTGTCCATATGATCACTAACATCATTGCCACATCACCTACCCAATCACTAAAGGTGACATCATCATGGCCACATGAGCATAGTATGGTACCATATGACCACCTATGTCAATGAACAATCATCTGCCACGTCAGTCGAGGGCCTATTTTTGTTGATGTCACTAGTACCCAGAGCCTAAATTTAACGACCATCTAGCCATCAAAACAGGCCAAATTGAGTTTTCAGTGGCACCCATACGGTCGTCAAATTTAACATAGTGAAATGCTGACATTAGCAAGGGCTTGAGTATTTTTGCCTTCACCATTGGAGTTTTTCATTTTGCATTCCAACTTTAGAGGGCCATATGTTGCTTATTTTTACTCCTTTTTTCTAGCAATTTTTTATTTATTTTGGGTAGAATTTCCCAAAAAATCCAGTGGTGGTATTATTTTTTCAAATTGGTGGCCATATTTATCATAAATTGTAGATTTTGTTGACTATTCCTACATGTTCCTGATTTCCGCAACTTTCAGGGCTTCGTTTGGACACATACGGTAAGATTTTGGGGTGAATTTTTTTGAAAGTGCATGATTTTTCTTCTACTTTCCAAATATGCAATCAGATTTTAGTGATTTGGTGTGGACATATCACTTTGAGAAATAGGTCATTTTGAGGCTATATTTTCACTTGGTTAATACTTCGATTTTAGTTTTTCGATTTGCATCAGTCATTTGAAAGAGTTATCAGTAGTTATCAGTAATTATTTGGTTGCATTATGGATAATTCAAAGGTCAAAATCCTCACTCCATATAAATACCATGAATGGAAAGAATCTTTAAGTGATCATTTTTTGAGTATTGGATTGCTTAGAATGACTCTTGGGCAGAATCAAGAACCACTTACAAGTGTTGTAGAAAGGTGAAAATGGTTTGATCAAAGGGATAAAACACTTGGCTCTCTTAGATCATCCATCTCTCATGATTCACACTTTCATATTGCATCTTGCACACATCCTCATGATGCTTGGGTCATATTGGAAGAAATATTTGGTAAACCTGATAGAATGAGAAAATTCAGATTAGAGAATGAGCTCATAGGTCTAAATCCTAGTAATTTTGACAATATTCAAGACTTTTTATCTAAGTTCAATTCTATTAGATTGGAGCTTTCTACTTGTGGAAATGTTAAAGGGGATGAACAATTGATCTTTTCTATTCTTTCCAAGCTTGGTCTTGATTATTCAATCTTTATTTCTACATTCTATGCTACTATGGATGCTCTTGGTAGTGCATACAAATTGCCTTCTCTTGATAAATTTGCGGCTCAGCTCACATGGGTCACTTGAATCCTTCCACACATCAAGAATTGCTTGCAAGTGAGTCCATATCAGAGGCTTCTAATGGAAAAGGAAAGAAACCACATAAGGATCCTAAGCCTCATGATAAAGGTAATGAATCTCCTTCACACAATACTATTGAATTGAAAAGTTCTTCAAGAGAGGAATCATCTAGAAGAAAAGAGGGATAAATGTTCATATTGTTAAAAGCTAGGACATGATGAGCATAAGTGTTTTCAAAAGAAGATTAATGAGCTAACTCACATTATTCAGAAGCACAACCTTAAGTTTCCCTCATCAGTTTCTACTCCTTCTACACATTTTGCAGCTTCTACATCTCCATCATCATCCAAAGATAAAGGTAAAAGACAAGCACTCTTGGCTTCAACACATCCTGAGCAAGGTAAATGGCTTCTTGGTTTAGGTGCATCACATCATATGACATCTTCTATGAATATGTTTTCTTCTATTGAGCCTTGTAATTATCCTAATATTTTGATGGGTAACAACACATTCATGAGAGTTTTTGGGAAAGGTTCTATTCCTATGGGAGAGGGGACATTTAATGATTTTCTTTGTGTACCATCCTTGACCACTAATATCCTTTCTATTTACCAAATTATACATGGGGCACAAGGTAAAATTATTGAGTTCACTCCTAATTTTGTCTACATTAGGGACATGGAGACTAGAGATGTCATAGCTAGGTGAGTTGTTGATCATGTACATCATGCTTGTATTATTTTTCACATTTTGTTGTTGATGATGATGATATTAATGATGTACACATCCCTTTGACAAGGGATAATTATGTATATGAGGAGAACTTTGGACACTTGAATCATTTTGTTGTTGAGACAAATGTTGAGCTTCCTACTCCTCCACCTCCTTCTTCTTTAGACATGGGTTCTATTCATTAGGATGATCATAGTGTTTCAGATCTTACAAAATGTGATGACTACATGGATGCCTCTTTAGCATTTTTTGATTCCCATGATGAAGATTTGGAAGATATACATGAGGGGGTTTCTCTTTCCTTTGATGATAGAATCATAGTCGAGGATAATTCTTCACCTTCTTTGGAGATTGGAATTCTTGATTCTTCTCCTTCTTCACTTGATTTGTCACATGAGGTGATAGATTCTTTGAGCTTGGAGATTCCTATTTAGTCTTCACAGATTCATGCATGGAGATCTTCATCTTCTTCCTCATTCCATTTGCACAAGGATTGGCTTCTTCATCATTTGATGTACCTATTTCTTCCTAAGTGGAGACATTTTTCTTGTTAGCATTGGCTTATCTATTATTTTTAGGTACTCTTCATCAACATGGGAGCTTCTATATTATGGGGGGGATATCATGTCTCCAACTATCCTTCTTATGGGGGGATAATTCTTTGTATATACATGATCTATGTAGTTCTTGAGGGGTCTTGAATACTCCATCCATCCATGCATCTTGTTTTCTTCTCTCTTTTTAGGGGAGGGTTTTTCCCATGAGGTTTTTCCTCTTTCTCCACTTTATGAGAGTCTTTTTCATTTCATGTATTGCATTGCATATTATACATGGGTACCTAACATGGCCTAGTAGTTGGGACCCATCTTGAATTGTGAGTTTAAGTGCATTCCCCTAAGTTTCCCTTAAGAGGGGGTGTTGGTGTAATTAATTATTCCTAATTACACTTAACTTAATCTTACTTAGGTTAATGAATTGTATAGTAGTTTGTGCTTGAGACACCTAGGAGTTTGCATCTCAAATAAGTACATAGTATAGGATAAATTCCACTTTTGGTGTGAGATCCACCTTTAGTGCTCTTATCACATTATCATCCTAATCCCATTGCACATACTTTATTTCATAGTGGAAGATGATCCACATTTGGTGGATATTTGATTACACCTAGCATAGGTGATAGCTTATTAGCTCCTTATCATTCTCTCATATTGCCTTTCCTATATAAGGAGGCCTATTATGAAATAACATAAGGTTAACTCATTGCATCAATTCAATATCAATGATTGAATTCATATCATCTCTCTTGTGCTTTTCTTTAACCTCTAGATCCTTGGTTCAACTTTTCTATTTGCAAATTCTTACAAAAAAAATGAATACGCAGCTTAACAAACCAAAAACTTGAGAAGAATGATGCTCCTACATCACTTTTCTTGAAAATAAAGCATTGATTCATCATAGATAGTTATAGTTACAAAATTTGCAATTGGACAAGCCTATTTGTGTAGCTACCAATTCCAAATAACTCAAGACATCTGATGATAAAGTAAATCAAAGGTGTGTGTCGTAACATTTTAGACTTTCCTAAATATTAAATGTTTGTGTTTAAGTTTATTTTGGCACATATGGTGGTAAACAATAAATAGAAGACCTATGTATAGATTATTTTCTAGATTTAAATCCCTCATAGTCTTGAAACATCAATGCATTCTACCAAGAATAATGCAATTCATTGTATCCTTACTCTTGAGAACCTACATATATTTTATTCATTGTTCTTATTTTTAAATTGAGAAAATCCAAAAATAGAAATTCATTGATATAGTTGATCTAGTGAAATATGTCATTTTCTATATAAGTTATATTAATTAGGGAGTGAAATTTATGATATCTCATATGAAATGAGTATAAATAAATAAGAAGTTTCAATTTTTGATGTAAATATACCATGATAACCTTTTTGTTTTGGATTAAGGAAAAAATAGTTTTAACGGGGGGCGTGAAACCCCTTACAACAAGTTACAAAAGATTAACAATAAAGTACCAAATATTGAGACATCACAAGCTAAAAAACATAGAACCAACCAACAAACTAGCAACTAGTGACTAGACAAAACTAGGAAAAGAAAGAACAGGAAAACACAAGACAAGACCCACAAGCAACAAAGAAAAGAAGAACTAAAAAAGATCCTTCAGATCTTTAGCATCCTTATTCCCAGTGATGGTCACCTGCTCCTTGGTTTCTTCAAGATACTGAATGAATTTTGAAGAGGCAAAAAAATGCTTATTTAGGCTAGCCCTAGTTCTTTTCTTGGGACCATCATTAGAAACCTCGGTAGCATCCTTCCTCTAACTACCTAGATCGACATCCAACATAATTACCTCCATGTCCATCTACCATGTTATGTCCTTGATCTTTAGAATGGATGACTTGGTCTTTCTGTCAATGTTGTGAAGAATATTTTTTAAGCCATCCTCATACAACTTCATATACACAAGGATTTTGCCATATTTCTCTTACGAGATCTTCGTAGCTTTGATTTCCTCATCCAGATGGATTTCCAGGCTACCAATCTTTCTCTTGAGCTCATGAACCTCATTATATATCCACTAGTCTAGAGCAATATAAACATTAGCTTTGGTTTTTGTCTTGTGAAGGAACTCAAGATTAGAAGGGCTAGCAACAGGTTTTTGCAAGTCACCCTTCTCACTCATATCCATGGAATTAGCTACAATATTATCTAGGGGAGTCTTATCTAGGTCAAAATGATCCTTAGTAGAATCAGTAGTTAGATGATCAACCAAATTAAAGTCTGGATTCGTATCTTGATCAGAAAAGAGAAGCTTCTTTTTTTTCCATCAGTCCTCTTACTAGAAATATTTTTCTTTGAGGAGATGCTATGATCCAATTTCACTAGAGAGGAATGTTAGAAATAGGGAATACTAAGAGGGGGGGGGGGGTGAATCAGTATTCTACAAACTTTATCTTTTGCCTAATTATGGATATAACAGATTATCTTTATACATGCATAACATAAGAAGCTAAACAACATGCATAACAATAAAGAACTCATAACACATTATTTGTTCTCGAGGAAACCCTGGCCAAGGGAAAACCCTGGTGGGGATGGTACCCACAAAGATCCACTAATCAAAAGTATCTTGTTAAGGATGTTGACCTTGTTAGGAGTCTATTACAAGCATATAGTGTATCAGTCCTGATTAAGGGACTATAGGCCTTGTTAGAAGCCTCAACCTTGTTAGGAGTTGTAGTACAAAATGTGATTACCAGATGAGCCCACTGCCCAAATAATTAATGTACAATATACACTGATTTACAAAATAGGTCAAGGTACATAACCTTATACTGCTTGCATCAATATCACTTTGCTACTCTTTCACTATCGCTATTACATATGCTTCATATACTTCACATCATACTTCTACAATTAGTTGTCGCTTGTTACAATTACTACACTTTACAATTACAATTACATTTACATTTATACCAATAGCCTTAACTCTTTACTAGTTCTGTCTTCATATTCAATCCTGTCAGCTTCACACTATCTTTGGTAAAACTATCATAACTTCTTCCGTACATGTCGTACTGACTTGTTCTATGAGATGGGTAATCAATAGACATCATAGAGTCTATGTTCAAGTGCGCAAGCACTGAAATTCCTCCAATCAACATCACAAAAAAAAACTATATCTAGGTTCACTGGTAAAACACTGTCTCACACTTAGACAAATTTCCAATGCGCTCTGTCATACTTGCTCTCTGACTTGTGCGATCTTCATGAGGAGCATATGTTTCCATAATGACAACATCTATGAAATCAACTCAGCCAAATTGCCAACAGGGAAGGGTTGCTAACAATTTTTCATCCTTCTTCGAGGAGACAATGATGCATTTGGCCTCAGAATCATCATCAATATCCATCCCCTTGGTCTCATCCTACCATAAATTATCCTTCTCCTCACCCACATTCATATCCTTTGTGCTCTTGACAGAGTCATCTCTGGCCTCCATTCCATTATTGGTGTCATCTAGAATAATCCTCCATTTTTTAACTTTAGACCCCCAAGGAGATTTTTGCCTCACCCCACTAGAGATTTCACCTTCCCTTTTTCTTTTATTATTAATAACAAGTTTGTGAGTACACAACTTACAATATTCAACAGACAACAAAATAAGCCCTTCATGAAGAATGAGCTTGCTATATTTCTTGTTATGCTCAATCACACTATTATTCAAACACTAAAAGATATAGAAAGAGAAGGAAACCCTATCTCTATGATGAAAGTGGTTTAGAAGAGAAAAGTTGTAGCTATGGACTCTGGGATACCTACCATCCAAAGTGAAATATGCCCTAATGAATGAGATCACATTCCTATATAGGTTTAATATGCTCACTAGATTAGTAGTCAGCCACTTTAATTAGAGCATTCCTATCCTCCTCATTCTTAGGAAATTTATTAACAACCTCATCCACAATTTTCCTTTCCTTATAAAACTCATTTCCATCATAGGGAAGGCTAGTAATCTCTGAAATGAATTAAATAGTTAAATAAAAAGTAATGCCATACATAGTTACCATTTCACCTTTCTATCCCTTGATGAACTCAAAAGTGACTTCCTCCTCGTAGCCATGAATCTACTCCAGATAAACTATGGCATCACCATTTTGAAGCTACTCCCAGATAGCCTGAATTTCCTTCCATTCCTTACAAGAGCTAGGTTCCTGACACTTAGGAGTACCACCCATATCTCTATTATGGTACCCACAAACTAATTTTATGCCTTGAATAATCTTATTCAAATTTCCCTTCTCAATGCAATCGATGAAAATAAAGCAAAAAATTTCCCATAAAGCACGTGAGATATAATTGGTAGGTGAGGTGTGCTTAACCCTTCTCAAGTTCATAATGGTCTAAAAGCCAAGGCAATTATCTATCACTTCCATTATTGAGAGTTATATTTTTCATGATAGTATGTTTCAAATCACCCATAATAATTTCCTTAATTTCATTATCGAACATAGTTTCCGCATGCCAAAACATAATATCATTGGTACACACAACCAAGTTGGCAATACAGTCCACCACCTTATTAGCTTCATGGTAAACATGTGTAATGATGATATTTTACAAGGTTTCAATTAAAACCTTGGCTTAGTTTATTATATTCTCAACCAACCATGTAGGTGGGGAATTTCCACATAGACATCTAAGAATATTGTTAAAGTCACCTTCTATCCAAAGCCTTTTTCATTAAAGGTCTTTAGCAAGTTTTATGATCTGTAAGGCCCCATTTTCTTCTGCGACATGACTATATTTCATTCCAAAATGGGTAGCCATGCCCCAATATAATTTTTATTCATATTCTTTATGATCTTCCCACAACCAACTTGACCTAGGCTACCTTTGGCAGCCCTATCAAAATTCACCTTCAACCAGCCCTCCGGAGGAGAAGACTAGACCCCATTCTCCCTATTGCTAAGGCTTTTCCTTTTGATATTAATATTATAAAGAAGTAAAGAATTAGGATCATACCCCTCATCTCCCAAACTCCCTTCATTCCTAATGAAAATAAAATTCTACTTAATTTCCCTTATATTCTTCTTCACAACAACCCACGCAGAAGATTCTTTGTTCCCGAAAACTATGTGGTTGCAGTCCTTCTAGATGTTCCAACATAAATTAGGAGTAACCAAAATCAACACTACTTTAGCATTGATATTAGAAGCTAGGAGGGACCATTGTGAGATGAAGTCTTTAATACTCCAGGAAAGACCCAAGCTGAGTTCCAATAAAAAAAATGGCTTCCCAAACCTCGCATGCAAAGGAACATTAAAAGAACATATGGAGGGAAGACTCAAAATCATTCTTGTAGAGAGAAAATCTATTGACAAGGTGGAATCCCCTCTTGCACAAATTATCAATAGTGAGATTTTGTTTATGAATCATAATACAAAATAAAATTCTAATCTTCATAATTAGCCCTTTAAACCAGCAGGACGCCCAGAAAGGAATGGGGTCTTCATAGGGGTAGACCTGTAATAACCCAAAACACACTAAGTATCATCCATTAGGATTAAAAGACCAAATAAGGGAATCGGATTTACCAAAGTAGATAACTTGATCACTAAGCCAAATTTGGATATCCACCAAGCTGGGATGAATGGAGATAAGATCAATCTAATAACCATTAATCCAATGTTCAGCAACCATGTTACCAAATGCCATTTTGAAAGAATGAATGAGGTCCTGATCATCAAAAAAATCCAAGAGAGAATAATCTATGAGCCAACAATCTTCCCAAAATTTGATGCTCTTACCATCACCTAGCTTCCATATTGAACCAATGGCAGCCAAATGCTTAGACTCATGCACCAAACTCTAGATAAAAGACCCATTTTCAACATTACAAGATAAGGAAATTATCTAGTGTGGGGGAATTAAAAAGACATTTTCTTTTCCAAATTAGGTTCCATTCCTTATCCTCCCCTTACATTCTCCAAATATGTTTGGCTCAGATAGCCTTATTAAGAAATTTAATTGGCCTAATACCCAGACCACCTTAGGATTTAGGCTTATAAAGTTGGTCCCAAGCAATCAACAACATTCTCTTCCTTTCCTCTATACTAGAATAGATGAAATTTTTCTATATTCTTTCCATGATATCTGCATACTTGGCTAGGATTTTGATAAGGCTTAGCAAATATGTAGGAATATTCTAAAGAAATATTTTAAGGAGAGTAACTTTACCAGTCCGACTTAGTAGATTACCCTTCTAGCCAACCAGCTTACTATTAAATTTATCCACTAGACCATTCCAGAATGATTCTAGGGGATCGAGACACAAGGGAAGACCCAGATAGGAACCAAGTACAATAGAAATAGAGCACACCAAAATTCTAGATATCTTCTGTTGTCTCCACTCAGGAGTATTAATGAAAAATATAGAGTTTTTTTTCCAATTAAAAAGCTACCCAGTCACACTAGTATAAGCATTCAGAGTAGACTTGATGCTTCTAGCCTCCCTGATAGTGGCTTCCCCAAAAAGAATAGTGTCATCAACAAATTTTTCATGCATGCAAGACTAAGAGTGTGAAGAGGGTCTTATCCCATGAATGGCTCCTTCAAAACCAAGATAGTGTAAATATATGCTAATACATTCAACCATCATAGAAAAAATTATAGGAGAGATACAACCCCCCTATCTCAAGCCCTGAGAAGTTTTGAAAATTTTGGAAGAAGACCAACGAAAACTTTAGTGGCGATTATTCACCAATTGGTGAATGTCGCTTGCCGTCGACCCCTGATTTGGTGAATATATTGGCCACCTGGGAATGATCATATCTCCCCGCAATTATGTAAATTGGGTCCAATGCTCGGGCTCATCGCCAATTGGTTTATGAAAAATGGGTCCAATGGTCGGGATCATCACCAATGGCATATAATTTTTGGGCACAATATTTTTTTAACATTCGCTTATAATTTCAAAGCAGCCCCAAATGGACGGCCTATATTCACCAACTTTATTAATAGTACCATGGTATTGGATGACCCATAATCACCTAGGATATAACACAAGACATGTTATAATTATGCGGGCTTCACCAAATATTTGGACACTGACCTAATACCTCCCACCCAATTCGCCAATAAAGATTAGTATAAATAATTCATACATCAATGTTATTTTACACAATTTGGATCGGTTCAACTTCAATTTGATCCATAGTGAAGTTCAGACTATTGAGTCTTGACTGCTTTGGTGAGTCACAACTGCGATTGAATTTGAGGAAAAGGTAAGTGATTATTATTATGTGACTATGTAAACATTGTATATTATAGTTCTATTGTCATTTGTCACTTCTTCAACAAGTAAACATTTTTTTAACATTTTTTTTTCACTGGTAGGCTGGTAGCCTTTATTTCATTGAAGAATCAAGATGTCAAACAACAATAAGGGTAAGGCTCCCACATATGGGGAAAGCCAAGAGAGGCCAACAAAACATAGAACCTTATCATTGTACTTTGGTCATGGTGTTGGAAATGTTTCTTTCCAAAATCGGGAAGCTACTTCATCACAAGAAGATTTTCAAGATTCACAACCTGAGGCTGAACCTACACGACATATTGAAGAAGTCAGCAAACCTAATATCTCAGATCATGATGAACTTGAAGAATATTTTTAGTTAAATACCTAGAGTAGCCATAATGATATAATCGACTTGGATGAGACTGAGAATGTCAGAGAAGATGATGGTGCAGGGAAGAAAAGAAAATACAAATCAAAGAATGATAGAATGTGGGATCTGTCAAGGAATTTTCAAATAGAATGGGTGTCAAAGTATCCATTCATTGAACTAGTGGATAATCCAATTGAAGGGGAGCCTCTGGTAGAATGCAGATGTAAGATTTGCAGCGAGATAAATAAGAAGGAAAAGAGGTTGCAGCTAAAAATCGACACCATAGAGAAGCATATGGGTAAAGTTTACGAAAAGAAAATGATAGATGGAGTTCAAAAATTAGTGATAAGATGGAAAACAAAGGAGGAATCTCAGCATGTTAGGAATGCATAATTATATGAATTTTAGCATAATATAAAAATGAAGCCTAGTGAAGTTAAATGCTCTATTGAAGCTTGTTTTGGAAAAGCATTGGAAGTAGAACTAATGGGAAAAGTTGTTCAGTTAAGTGTTGTGTTTAATATTTTGAGCAGAGGGTGTCCTATGACTGACTACCCATCATTGAGTGCTTTATTACACTTCCTAAAAGTTCATAACTATCCTAATAGTCACTAGTCAGTAAACAGTGGATGGGAATGGGCAAGTTGTCTTACCGAGATTGAAAAAGAGGATTTGAAGGAAAAAATTAAAGAGTCAAATTTTATTGCATTGTCTTTAGATGAGGTTACAGCAGTAGACAATACTTCCTGGGTATGCATGCATGTTTATACTATACAGAATTTTGTTCGCCAACCTCATCTACTAACTATTGCTAAAATGAGGGATAATGCGACAACTAGAAAATTTATTTGAACTAGTAAAGAGTTCTCTAATTGAATATGGAGGTATAAATGACATGACCATTGCCAAAAAGCTGGTGTGTGTTGGAGCAGATGGAGCTTCAATAATGCAAGGCCACAGGGGTGGTCTTTGTACAAAGATACAATCTTCTTCTACACCCTACATTACTCCCATTCACTGCATGGCCCACAAAATGAATCTAGCTTTTGGAGTTGTCAGCAAGCATGCTCCAGTACAAAAAATTGAAGCTTTAATCAAAGAGCTCTACCAATACTTCTATCGAAGTCCGAAATGATTTAGGGAATTTCAACACTTTATTGAAGGACTAACCGATGGGAACAAGCTTCTTAAGGATAATGATACCTGATGGATCTCTTTGGATGGACCAGCACATTGAGTTTTTCAAGAATATCAATTGTTGCTTGGTCTAATGAACTCAAGTTGTGACAAAGCCGGGCAATGAAAATTTCCTATGTTGTTGGCAATTTTAACTAATGTAGAGACACTGTTAACATTAGCATGTATTCTCCCCATGCTTGAGGAAATGAGAAATTTAATGAAAAAGGCCCAGCAAAGAGATATGTATATTGCAGAATATGCTTCACTATGTAAATTGACATGCGTGGCCCTTGATAGTCTCTATCAATTATGTGAAGATGTAAAATTTTCCAGCTGGTTGAAAGTCATAGATTTGGACAATCCTGATAACTTTTTAAAAATAGGTTCAAACAGGGAGTTATGTACAAAAGTTCACAGAGCTGAGATACCAATGCACTACTTTGCCAAGATTGAGTCTGAGGAACTAGGAAAGAACACCAGGATTCGGTGAGTATCAAGTATTAAAAGGGAAGACTTTACCAAGATCGTTGAGTCTGTAACAGCTTCTGTGAAGCACATTGCCTATGATCTTTCCTCACATATTAGAGAAAGATTCCCTCTAGTCAAACTACTTGAATCCATGGCTATTGTGTTTCCTTGATATTGGAGTATGAACAATCCAAAAGATTTTAAAACTAGGCTACTAACTTTGATAGATCATCTCTGTAAAACCAAAGAGTTAAATGGAGAAACTCTAAATGGAATTTTAGATGGAAATCATTTGAGAGAGAAATCAGGTCACTTTTCAATATTAATGAGGGAACAATATAATATTATGCAGAACCCTCGTGAAGATGGATCAGTATCAAGGCTTTGGAAAAATCTAGCTGAGAGCGAATTGTTGACTGATTCAATATTAGAATATTTCAAGCTTGCTAATTTATGTCTGACCATGATATTGGGGTCGGTGGAGGATGAGAGAGTTTTC
Source organism: Chamaecyparis obtusa (assembly GCA_027943335.1). Classification (NCBI taxonomy): domain Eukaryota; kingdom Viridiplantae; phylum Streptophyta; class Pinopsida; order Cupressales; family Cupressaceae; genus Chamaecyparis; species Chamaecyparis obtusa. The sequence continues at coordinate 3,640,300 of BSBK01003760.1, forward strand.
AGTGCTTTGGGATTCCTAAAGTCAAAGCTAAGAAACAAACTAGACAAGAATCTGGAAAATTGCTTGAGGGTCTATACATCCAGGTATGAAGTCAATACTTTTCCTTACGAAAGGGCACTAAAATTGTGGAGGAAGAAATGTCAGAGAAGAGGGATGGGCAACATTTCAAACCAAAGTGGGACTGGAAGTGGGAATGCTAGAAACAATGATGTCATTGACTCATGTACTACTGGTACTGGTACTGCTAGTGGTGAACATCAGTTAAGCGATGGTATGCAGAGTGAAGAAAACATATCGAAGAACCAAGGAATCTATGAAGTTGATGGCACTGAATCTGATGATCTCAATGATGATATGATGTGGCAGCTTGAAGTTGAACTATTGTAGAAGTAACAGTTCCTAGCCTCCTAGGTATTTATTAATCTTTTTCCTAAAGTCTACTGTCAGTTTCTATATCTCATCATCAGTCATGCATAATAGCATATTCCAATGTCAAAAACATGAATGTGGTTGATAATGTCATCAATATTCAATTCCACAATTAATAATGGTTTTCATTTGCATTATTTAGCTCATATGGTACATTTCTTGTAGATTTTTCATTATTTGTTTTGACAACATAGCAATTCATATGTTAGAATTCTTAAAGTTAGAAATATTGATCCTCATTAATTTAATTACAAATATGATACAATGTAACAATTCATTCATTAATACTAGTAAGAACACAACTCTGTGATTCTGTTTACAAAACTCAATGACTCAATACCCATTGGCAATTTGGCACATTGCCCAATTTCAATTTCATTACCCTAAGCCAATGAGTAATGACCCTGAATTCCCTTTTATTCAAACAAGGGAGCAACAATAGCTTCAGGTCAATTTTCCTAATGTGAAGTGAGAAGTCTCAAAATCTAAATCAGTAAGACAACTACAAGTATACAACATCTCTACAAATTTAGTTGTACATTTCTGTATTTGACACTTGACAGGCCGGTTTAGTAAATTAGTATTGGCAATAGCATCTGCAAGACTACAGCATTCATCCTGTTCAAAAAACAAAGTTCAAACTTGTTACTTTAAACTCAATTCTAGACTCTAGTATTTAGGATAATATCAAAGATATATACTAAAGATATAGAGATGATTGAAATTGAAAGTACTTTCACATACTATGATTGATGAGATCAAGATGATTCTGTTAGTTTCTTTAGCATGCTCCATTCTTCGTCGGTTGGAAGGGCAAAATTTGTCATGTTATAGTACATGACCTGCAACCTCGTCAGCCATCCATACTTGGAAGAGTGAGTTGTAAGAAATGTTCCTTCCATTACTACATTCAAATTTGTGAATGTTTTGATGCACTTTGCAATGCCTTCATAAGTTTTGTCCTGAGGAAGGTTTCCTAATTCAAACGTCATTGTGTCCTCCAACTTTTTTTTGTAAGCTTCTCTTCCAATGAAACTCGTTGGTGAGTAATCACGACCAGGACTTGACAAACCAAGAGATATCAATTTTCTTGTTTTACTATTCATCTTAGTGAGCTTTGGCCCGAATAAGGAAACATTTTCTTCTACTTCTGTTAGTTTCAGACATTTTTGAAAGACAGAGTTTGCCTTTATTGTTGCAGCAATGCGGTCCTAAATTCCCTTGCTTGCCAAATGCTTGTCACTACTTTTGTTGATTTCTTGCATAATCTGCTTTGTAGTTTTCTTTCTTTGACAAAAACTTTTGTTCTTCTCAATGTGCTCTCTCAGCTTCCCAAAAACATTTGTAAGAGTTTCATTCAGTTCAAACCAATCACACAACCTATTAGAAGACATCTTTATTTGGCCCCAGAAGAATTTTTTTATTTGGTTGACTGTATTATTTACATGGTCATTCAAGCTATTTTCATAATTTTTAATTGTATTATTTTCCTTCTTTAGGTCTTCTCTCATTTCTGAGAACTTGTGTTCACTATATTTTCTTATTTCCTCTACTTTCTCTTCCCACTCTTTTGCTTTTTGTTCCCACTATTTTGTTTTTACCCTCTCATTCTCCAATTCTTTCTTTAAGTTATTGGTTGCCTTTCCCGCACTCTCCAAGTTTTTGTAAATACTTAATGATTAGGCTTTTTCATTCTGAAGTTTTTGTTCACTTTGTTCCAATTTTTCCCTTAGAGATTTCAGTTTTGCGTCAATATGTTCTTGCTGTCCAACTCCAATTGCTTCTTTAGAGGATGAATTTTTTATCCTTCTCTCTAATTCTTTGCACCTGTTTTCTGCTGCTTTCTCAGTTGCCTTTGCATTTTCCAGGTTTGCCTTTAACTTATCTATTGTGCCCTAAAGCTTTCCTTTCTCTCTCTCCAACTTCATTAGTGAACTGTAGACCACTTGGTTGGTCATTTTCGACATATTTATCTTGTCCACATTTTTAATTTTGGATAAATCCATTTGGAGGGTGCTAACTTGAAATTGAGATGGAGCTAACTGACTCTCTAGTGGATTTTTATCTCTAGGTGGGGGCATAAAAACCATGAATTCCATCATATCTTTATTTGGGTCATATGTGGGAAATAGCCTGTTTGTTGTAGGTTCTACCTCACGAGCAGTAGCAATTGCTTCCATCTTCATTGTCTTACTATGTTGTCTATTCCTATTTTTTGATTGTTCATAGTTAGTTACAAAATCATTGTAACAAAAATTAGGGTTTTGTGACACAATTGAATGTTTGAATGGTGAAATAGCACTTGCACTGATGTAGGAGCTTCCACCTATGTTGCCTGTGGTGCTGCTAATTACACCATGAGGATTAGCAACACCCTGACCCATTACAAGTGGAGTATTTGGACTATTCTGAACTTGAGGGTTTTATCCTGAAGGTTGGGCAATTGTTGGAGTCCCAGTCACCATTGGCATTTTTGTACAAATACTTGTCAAAACCTTTTGCTTCTTTACACTACCTTGATCTGTGGGAAAAATTGTTTTCGTGTCTGTCTGTAATGTCCTTTTCAAACCACTAGTTGTAGTTGTAGTGCTTGATTTAGATTGAATCTGAGTGCTTGGAACAAATGGAACTGTATTTGAAGCTAGAACAAGTGTAATTGACTGAGTTGATGAATATGATGATTGAACTCCAAGCCCAAGGCCTGGTTTCACACCATGTTTTGGTTTAGGTGTTGGGTCAGGTAAAGACCAAACCCCTTGTCTAGTAGGACCCAAACCACCAAAACCTTGGTAGCCCATTTTTACTATAATATCTGCCCCTTTGGTATATTGATCTTTTTTGGAGGCATCAACTTGTCTACTAATTGAATATATTGTACTGGATGTGGCCGTGGGATTCACAGAAGCTTGCTTAGCTTGGTCATCATCATCGTCATCATAATCATCAACTGGATATGCTTCATCTAGATGCTCCTTATTCCACAATTCATTAAACTTTGTATCCTCTTCCATGTCATAAAGATCTACAGAGGTCTTTGGCTCACTGAGATTCTTCCTCATTTCCCAAAAATCAAAAATTTTGGTTCGAGTCCAATTATCATCAATACAATCATTCATTATCTTTTTTGGAATAGAATTTGTAGATGGTTGAGCAGCTTTCTGGTAGAAATTGGAGGATGTTATACTCATGACCTGCACTTTTCCTTTCTGTTTGTGCAATGCCATAATTTTTTATGACAATTCCTGTATTGACATATTATTTTTAGCAGCATATTTCTCCATCTCTTTTTTGACCTCCTCCCAGGAATCCATGTTTTTAAATTTTTCAATCAGTGGCATACTTTCATGTTTACATTTTCTTGTATAGTTCCCATTCTCTGTAAGCTTTGTTGCAATTATGTTGAGTGGATCATACTACCAGTGACTGTCAACATCAAAGCGAAAAATTGTAAAAAAGGCTTCTGTCACTTTGAAACCTCTTCTCTCAAATGTGAACCCTCCAAATGAGAAAGGCAAGGAAGGAAATATCATTTTCTTTTGCTAACCACTAAAGAGTACATCTATGCTCTCCATTTTCCGTACATATTCCAATGCAAATACCCTCTTTGTGACATGTATTGGAAGTTTGTAGGGTTCTACTACTGAACCGTAAAACTTTAACACTGTGTACTCTTCCATGAAGTACCAGTCAGCCAATTGTATTTTACTTCCAAGTTGAATTAAATCTCTACAACTAGTAGGTAATCTAGGCATTGGAGTGACTGTAATTTTATTGTACATTGGTGCCAAAAAGAAGTCTACAAAATTGTTGTAGTTCCTTCTGTTATCAATCATCCTTATCTGAGGTGTCAACTCATATATTGGATTTTGGCCTTGACTGCAAAGCTTGTTTGTCTGAAATATTGCATGATGCGTTGCTAAGAGAAGATAGCACAAGTAGGTTGTGAATCTAAATGTATTCTATGAACCTATTTTAATCATTACTAATGTTCTTGCATGCAACGAACAATTGCTCAATAAAACAATATTTTACTGGTTCTTTTCAAAATGAATATGAAAAAGCATTTCAAGAATGCTGGCACCCACTTGTTTGTAACTATCCAATCCCAAACAAAATGCTAGCAAGGAAATACTGTCCTGAACCCATGGCACAAAAATTCATAATCATAAGGAGGCCTATGATCTGGACTCAGGCTTAGAACCGTTTGTTATTCCTCTGGTATAAGAATCTCTCTATGTTGCATCTATTTTATCATAATCCTCTGCCAACTTTCACAGGTCAATTTGCACGTTTGAGTTTTGTTGTTCAAACCTAGGTTCAATAGACTAGCAAATTCACTCTCGGTTATGGACAAAATTTCCTCTTGAGTATTTTTATTCACAATTGCTTTTTTATTTTCATCATAATTTTTGGCGCAGACCATGACAATTTATGGGCAATGGAATACTTGAGGTAACACCATGCTTGCCAACCCAACATTCCACAATGCAATTTGATTTGCCGTTGCATTTACCTTTGGGTTAAATTTAGAAAATTTGGAACCCTTATTTGGATCGTTCCACTTATTTTCAATTGCAAATCTAATTTCCATTATTCCCTTATTTCCATGAATAACAGGATCATAAATATCATGGAATACATCTGTGAAACCTGGTGTTTTAAGCAGATTGTGGAATTCTATTATCTGACTTGTCTTTTTACTCATAGTCTTATTCTTGATAATTGTTTTTCCCATCGTGGTAAGCTGGTAAGTGGTAACCTAAACCAGTATCACTATTTACTCATAGGAAAATTCAAATATTTATACATAGCTACAGCCTACAAGCCTACAATTTACAGGGGTGATTCAAGAATGAAAATTAAACCCTAACAAGTAACAGGATAATTTTTTTCTATAATATAAATAGTAAAGTTGTAAATCAAGAGATTTGAAAAATTTAAAATGCGGGACCTACGTGTTCAGGATTTTAGTAGTTACCCATTACCCTTAGCTTCAATTTTGCAGACTTTGACTGGGAATGGGTTACAGAGCTTCAGCTGAGAGACTTTGTTGCACTTTCTTTCCTCAACATAGAAATTTAGAATTTGTAAACCCTTTCTAAATCCATAGAAGTGAAACATAAAGTGCCAAAATAGTACAATCTAGAGTCATCACCACTCATCTATCGGCCGAGTTAGACATGTCCACGTCATCACTCATCATCAAATGGCATTATTGGTACTTGGTAGGACCATGCAAGACTGTGAGTGGAACGTAAGACTCTTACATGTTTAGTGACACGTGTCATGATTTCGGAATGAGTTTCAAAAGATGGGGTAGCTTTTTCCCTTTCATCCTGAAATACAACTTCGGTCATTGATCTACAATAATCCAATGGTCATAATGGCATTGTGTGCCTGTGGTACTAGTGGCCCCAAGCCCCCGTGGCCATGGGTCCCATTAACTCACCTAGTCACCACTCACCTGACGGCCGAGTCAGATGTGTCACGTCATCATCAAATGGCCTTGTTGGTACTTGGTAGGACCATGCGAGATTGCGAGTGGAACTTAAGACTCTTACGTGTTTAGTGACACATGTCATGATTCTGGAACAGGTTTCAAAAGATGGGGTTGCTTTTTCCCTTTCATTCCGAAATACAACTTCAGTTGTTAATCTATAATAATCCAACGGTCATAATGGCATTATGTGCTTGTGGTACTAGTGGCCCTGGGCCCCCGTGGCCGTGGTGTCCCATTAACTCAAGTCTCGGGCCCCCGTGGCCGTGGGGTCCCATTAACTCACCTAGTCACCACTCACCTGACGGTTGAGATAGATGTGTCATGTCATCATCAAATGGCCTTGTTGGTACTTGGTAGGACCATGCGAGACTGCAAGTGGAATGTAAGACTCTTACGTGTTTAGTGACATGTGTCATGATTTTGGAACGGGTTTCAAAAGATGGGGTTGCTTTTTCCCTTTCATCCTGAAATACAACTTCAATCGTTGATCTACAATAATCCAATAGTCATAATGGCATTGTGTGCCTATGATACTATTGGCCCCTGGCCCTCGTGGGTCCCATTAACTCAACTAGTCACCACTCACTGACGACCGACACGTGTCATGATTTCGGAATGGGTTTCAAAAGATGGGGTTGCTTTTCCTTTTCATCCTGAAGTCCATCATACATCGTTGATCTGTGCTCATCCAACGGTAGTCATTTGCAATGGACATTGTTAAATGTTATAATGTTATTTTTTCTTTTAAAATATTAATTAATAATGGATAATAACTTAATAAGTTAATAACATTTAAAGTTATTTAATTGAATAGTAACAATTTTAGCCAATCAAAATCAAAATGCACTATTTTTTTAATAATATTAAATTCTAATAAATTTCAGAGGCCAGAGTTAAGGACCAAGGTTAGTGTTTAGAGATAACGAGATTTTGTGTTCGCTGAGTCGCTGACTCCCTAGGTCTCCCAAACATGAGTTAAAGTAATATTTTTTATTAATTAAATAGTATACTTAATGTTAAAATGATATTTTTTATTGCTTATAACTTTAACATTGATAATGATAATTATTATGATATATATATATATATATATATATATATATATATATATATATATATATATATATATATATATATATATATATATATATATATATATATATATATATATATATATATATATATATATATATCTACTATTTATATATCTCTATATCTGGTATATATGTATATATATGTATATATATATAGATAGATTATATATATCTATATATCTATATATGTATATATATATAGATATATATATATATATATGTATATATATACATATATATGTATATATACATACATATATATGTATATATACATACATATATATGTATATATACATACATATATATGTTATA
>BSBK01003761.1:0-237500 GCA_027943335.1 Chamaecyparis obtusa
TTATTGGCTAAAATTCTGGAACTTTCCTAGGCGGTGGAAAATTGCCTATATAGGGAAGGCTGTATTATTGTCTTAGGCAGTTCAGAATAGTTCTGGGTAGTAGATCTGGGTAATAGTTCGAGGCTTTGTCCTACAGAATATTGTAAGGGAATGCCCATGTGGCTTTGCATATTGTAATTCTGAAAGTTTGTAATTCCACATTTGTGGAGATAATAAGAAGCCAATTTTTTGTTCTTGCATATTGTTGTTGTTTCTCTATTTCTGTTATGTGTTTGTGGTATTAAGAGAGCACCCTTCATCAAGTGGTATCAGAGCAGGAGTTCTTGAGTGTGTAAATAGATCGCCGACTGTGAGGCAGTTTGCACCAGGACCGTGGCTAGGGTTTCAGGCGCATCGTGAAAATGCCTCCACGAAGGGAATGTGGCGGAAGAGCTGGTGTTGTGACACCTGAGGTTAGAGAGCTGCAGAGACAAGTGCGAGCATTGCAAGAAGAGATTCGCAGAGGAATTTTATGCTATAGTTCAGGCATTAAAAAAGTGGAGACATTATCTGCTTCCTAAGGAGTTTGTTTTGTATACTGATCATCAAGCTTTGCAATATTTGAATAGTCAAGGAAAATTGAATCAAAGGCATTTGAAATGGGTTGAGTTTTTGCAGAGTTATACATTTGTTTTGAAACACAGGAGTGGAAAGTCTAATAGGGTGCAGATGCTCTTAGCAGAAGGCAACTATTGCTGACAGAAATGTAGATTGAAGTGGTTGGGTTCAAGGAACTCAAGAATTTGTATCCAGAGGATCCTGATTTTGGTGAAGCTTGGAAAGCTTGTACAGAACCTGTTACTCTAGACAGGACGAAATGGCTGGATTTTATCATCCAAGATGATATGCTATTCAGAGGGAGTCAGTTGTCCATTCCACGAAGTTCTATGAGGGAGAATCTCATCAAGGAGAAGCATAGCGGAGGATTGGCTGGACATTTTGTCGTGATAAAACCCTTGGTTTGGTTAGTGAGAATTATTATTGGCCACAGTTACAGCAAGATGTGAAGAAGTTTGTACAGAGTTGTAGAGTATGTCAGATGGCGAAAGGAGTGAAGCAGAATACAAGGTTGTATCAACCACTACCTGTACCAGAGAAGCTTGGGAGGATATCAGTATGGACTTTGTTCTTGGGTTTACCGAGGACTCAGCGGGGACATGATTCAATTTTTGTGGTGGTTGACAGATTTTCAAAGATGGCACATTTTATTCCCTGCAAGAAGACTAATGATGCTGTTCATGTAGCAGAATTGTTTTTCAGAGAAGTAGTGAGACTTCATGGTTTGCCAAAGACCATAGTTTCAGATCGGGACACTAAGTTTGTTGGATATTTCTGGCGTACATTGTGGAAGAAGTTGAAGACAGATTTAAAGTTCAGTTCATCACATCATCCACAGACTGATGGACAGACAGAGGTGGTAAATAGGAGTTTGAGAAATTTGCTGAGATGTTTGGTTGGAGATAAGCCAACAGGATGGGATTTGATTTTACCACAGGCAGAATTTGCGTACAATAATTCTGTCAATAGAAGCACTGGTAAATCACCATTCCAGATTGTATATGGAAGTAGTCCAAGAAATGCATCTGAATTGAGGAAGATAGATAAAGGAGAAATAAGTAGTGCTGAAACTAAGGATTTTGCAGAACATTTGAAGAACATCCATGAGGAGGTGAGGAAGCATATTGCCAAGATGAATGCACAGTATAAGGCTAAGGCAGATGTGAAAAGGAGGCATAAGGAATTTCAGGTTGGTGACGAAGTCATGGTTCATTTGCGGAAGGAGCGGTTTCCAGTTGGTACATATAACAAGCTGAAAATGAAGAAGTTTGGACCATGCAGGATACTGAGAAACATGATTTAGGAAATGCATATGAGGTAGAATTGCCTAGCGAGCTGAATATTTCACCAGTGTTTAACATTTCAGATTTGACGGAGTATCATGAAGGAGGTGTTGAAGATGAGATCACAGCAGCACAGTGGAGTATTCCAGCAACTAGTTCAGACACTAAGGAGATCGAAGATATACTGGACAGTCGTGTTGGCAGAAGCACAAGGAACAGGACATATGAAGAATATCTGGTCAAATGGAAAGGACGACCTGTTGAAGATTCATCATGGCTAACAAAGGAGGAGGTTAACCGTCTTGGTTTTCCTCTGCACACCTGAGTCGTGACAGGGTCACTTCTCAAATTACCCTGGGTGTCTGATGCAGGAGCATCCTGGGTGTAAGAGCAATCTTGCATCACCCAAAAATATTTCTGTTTTTGAATTCAATAAGGGCTATCCTGTGTAGAGCCGCTATTTATGGAAAGTTACTATTTTTGGTAATTTTTGTATGTGCTCAGAATGATCTGATTTCTTTCTTGGAGGTTCATTTTGGTCATATAAGTCTGCCAGTAAAATTTCTTTGCCAGATCAAGTGTACATTGGAAGATATTGAAGATTTTCGGTATTGGCAGCAGGGTACAGAAACTTTGAACTTAGTTTTGAAGGCTTTAGAGGCCCTGGATGAGGTCAAAAATTTGGGCGATGGGCGCTTGCGCTGGTCAAGCCTGTAGAGTGCTTCTTGGCGTTTCCGAAATGGGGTTATAATAGCCGAGCGGGTCAACGGGTGATGACTTATGGTCTTCGAAAGTTGGGCCACCTGAAATGGCGAAAAATAATTTTCTTCAAAATTTATGTTCGGGTTTCAAAGGTTATCTTGAGCCGACTATGGTGTAATGAAATGTAAAATAAAATAATTCTAAGTTTGGTCGGCCTTATTGGCTAAAATTCTGGAACTTTCCTAGGCGGTGGAAAATTGCCTATATAGGGAAGGCTGTATTATTGTCTTAGGCAGTTCAGAATAGTTCTGGGTAGTAGATCTGGGTAATAGTTCGAGGCTTTGTCCTACAGAATATTGTAAGGGAATGCCCATGTGGCTTTGCATATTGTAATTCTGAAAGTTTGTAATTCCACATTTGTGGAGATAATAAGAAGCCAATTTTCTGTTCTTGCATATTGTTGTTGTTTCTCTATTTCTGTTATGTGTTTGTGGTATTAAGGGGAGCACCCCTTCATCAATATACACACACACACACACACATATATATATATATATATATATATATATATATATAATATATATATATATATATATAGATATAGATATAGATATAGATATAGATATAGATATAGATATATATATATAGATATATATATATGTATATCTATATATATATATATAGATATATATATATATATAGATATATATATGTATATGTATATATATATATATATATATATATATATATATATATATATATATATATATACATATAGATAGATAGATATATATATATATATACATATACACATACATATACATATATATATATATATATATATATATATATATACATATATATAGATAGATAGATAGATAGATAGATAGATAGATATATATATATATATATACATATATATATATATATATATATATATATATATATATATATATATATAAATAACATATATATATATATATATATACATATATATATATATATATATATACTATATATATATATATATATAAATATATATATATATATACATATACATATATATATATATATACATATACATATATATATATATATACATATACATATATATATATATATATACATATACTCTTTCTTGTGATTTATTTACATTTTATCTCTCTTATCCTTTTCTTATAAATGTTTTATAATTTTGAAAAATGCTACTATTTTTGTAGATCTAAACAATGTGTTAACTTCTTGAAAGACTAAAGAAATACATTAAATAGTTAATAATTATGTTGAATGTGGTTTAAATTATAAGGGGTTTGTGGAGCCTACTTTCAAAGTTGATGAAATTAGTATTGAAATTGATAGGTTAATTTCCTTCTCGATAACAATAATTGGTTTGTCCAAGAAGGAATTTATTTTTGAGAGGAAGGGCATAACTAATCATAAGATACTTTATAGCCTCTAATTAATTAAACTAAAATTTTAGATCAAAATAAAAATTGACATTGATTCTCTTTCTATAATTAAACCCTCAATACCATTTTGAGTTTATAAGCATTTATAAGCCAATGTCTAATGTGTGTGCCTCTATTTCTTTATTCATCTCACTCAATAAGATTTTTAAAAGTGACCATAACCAAATTTTTCAATGTTATTTATTATAATGTATGTTACCCTTGATTTTCTTAAATTATCTTTCGAGACACCATTAAAATTCAATTGCATATACCTAGTGAAAAGTAATAATCATTTAACCATTTTTCTCAAAAATTACATGAGTTAACTTTACTAACTCAAAGAAAGTATGAAAAAGAAAAGAAAAAAGAAGGAAAGGAGGAGGATGACCAACATAATTAAAAATATGTTTAATAAAATTGACTCAAATATTTACCTTTTAATATTTTTATTAATAATGATAAACTTATAACTTAAGGGAAGAGAAGAAAATTACATTACAATCATTTGTAGTATCTATTATTATAATGTTGTTTTATTTAATATAAAATAGTAATAATAATAATATCTTAGGATGACTTGTAATTATAAATATTATAAGAGAGAAGAGGGAATGATAGCAAATTTACACAATGCATGAAATGTAACAAATATGCATCTCGTCTAATGACAGAGAGTTTAAGAATGCAAATGAAAAATAGAGAGTTTAACAGAAAGAAAATCATTAAATTATTTTTAAGGCACTATTAAAATTGAATTTTATATACTTGATGAAAATAAAAAATCATCTAATCAATGTTCTAAAGATAAATATTAATCTATTTTTCTCAAAATTTTCTAGATTTAACTCCATAACTAAAAAGAAAAAAGGAATTAATTGAACCAAAATCTTAGATCAAAGTAAAAATTGACATTGATTCCTTTCTATAATTAAACCCTCGATACCATTTTGAATTTATAAGCCAATGTCTAATGTCTGTGCCTCTATTTCTTTATTCATCACACTCAATAAGATTTTTAAAAGTGACGATAACCAAATTTTCAATGTTAGTTATTATAATGAATGTTACCCTTTGATTTTATAAATTATCTATGGAGGCACTATTAAAATTCAATTGTATATACCCAATAACAAGTAATAATCATTTAACCAATTTTTTCAAAAAATTACATGGTTAACTTTACTAACTCAAAGAAAGTACCAAAAAGAAAAGAAAAAAGAAGGAAAGGAGGATGACCAACATAATTTAAAATATGTTTAAGAAAATTGATTCAAATATTTACTTTTAATTTTTTATAATAATAATAAACCTATAACTTAAGAGAAGAGAAGAAAATAACATTACAATAGTTTGGTGTATCTATTATTATAATATTGTTAATAATTTAATAATAATAATAATAATAATAATAATAATAATAATAATAATAATAATAATAATAATAATAATAATATCTTTAGGATGACTTGCAACTATAAATATTATAAGAACGGAGAGTGGAGCTTAAGAATGCAAATAAAAAACAGAGAGTTTAGAGAAAGAGAATCATTAAATTGGTTTAAGGCACTATTCAAATTGAATTTTATATACCTCATAAAAATTAAAAAAATCATCTTGTTCAAAAATAAATATTAATCTATTTTCTCAAAATTTTCTAGATTTAACTCCATAACTCCAAAGAAAAAAGGAAAGAGACAGAAAAGAAATTAAAAAACAAAAGAGGACCAACATAATTATAACACATTCAATAAATTTATTTAAAATTTTATTTTAATTTTTAATTAATAATGTCAAATTTATACAAGATGCGTTTTTTAAAATGGAAAAGAAAAGAAAAGAATATTAAAATTTTTAGTAGCATTAATATTTATTATCTAAGATAGTTAAGAGCTAATAATGGTGGCTGAATGGAACCACTGTTCGATTCCCTTAACCATTCTGGCCGACCGTAAACCTAATCTGCGGGAGACCAAGTGCTATAAAACCATTGGTATCTCCTTCCACTGAAAACCAAAGAATATCAATAAACCCACTAAACCATTGGTATTGGGCGGTATTGCGCAATCAGGCAAGATGTTTCAGTTCTATTCTCTTGCTTACACAATTTCATGCAGCTTTGTAAAAGAAAAGCACGATGCATTCTGGCAAAATGTGTGCAAAGCATACCAAAAAACCAGGGAGAGAACTCCATACAATCAATCTTATTCGGAATGGATAGAAGCTAAAGAGTTTCTAGCTGCAAAAGGGTGGGCAGACATCTCATATTTTTCCTCCAATTCCAAAAACAATCCCATCTATACAACCATGATCGATGCAGTCCATGAAGAGACAGAGAAATGCCAAACTGATGGAGCGTCACAATTTGCTTGTGCAATGTGGTTGATGAACCCAAATAAAAAAGAGCATCTGTTTAGATGTGGAAACCTGAGACGCATCTGAGACTGTATGTTTTGTTACCCCACAAGGCAAAGAATGGCTCCTTCAAGAGCACAATCATAATCGAAGCCATACCCACAAAGTGTTCATGATTGGCATCCACTTCCCCACTGTTTTTTCTGCTACTGGTACTTGGACTAATGCAAATGAAGATGAAAGTAGAAGGATAAAAGAGTATTTTAGAGAGAGGATTTGTAAGGCAACTGAGGAGCTCAGGAGATTGGTGTTCTCTGGTGAAGAGAGTATGCAACAGGAGTTGGACAAGTTTTATATAGAGAGTTGGGAGTATTTGAACAAACTTTATTGTGGATTGATTGTAAAAAGGGATGATTTTTGTAGAGAATATCAGTTGATTGTTAAAGAGTTATCAAATCCTCCTCTATCATTTTAAAACGATACCAGTTTGTTTGTATCGATGAAGATTTGAACGTAGCATCTTTTAGGTATCTACAACATGACTTTACCACTAAATCAGTGGTAGTTAAAGAGTTACGAGTCAGTTGGTAGTTGAAAAGTTATGAACATTGACCCATGAGTAATTAAAGCATATGTTTATCAATAATTGGGATAGTAATGTTCTTTGAACCAGTCTTTTAAAGGTGATTCTAAGAAAGAAGAAAATAAATTTCCTATAGAGAATATCAATCGATTGATTGTTAAGGAGATGTTTTTAGTCTTAAATAATTGGTTATTATAAAGAGAGATTTTTATAAAGAATATCAGTCAAGAAGTAAGTTGTTCAGTCTTTTTTTTTCATTACAGAAGTTTTGATTTTTAAAAAGGCAAAGCTAATTCTTATTTTGGCTGTCAACAATAAAATTTCATTTTCATAAATTCAAATTATTGATTTTGAATGATTTTTTTAGTAATTATTTTCACTCAAATTACTTTTAAGCCCAATATTTCTTTGTTTCTTATGTGTCCTTTAATTCAACCAATATTCGATCATCTATAAACATCGAATATTAGTTAATATTAAATTGAATAGTTCTGGTTAGTTGACAATAAATTTGGATTTTGCTAATTCTCTTCTAGGCTCTCTTCTATTGTAATAATTCATTGATTATTATGATTTCTTTTTATAAGTGTAATTGGTTTATATGGTTGAGTTGGTACTTCCTTGGAGGTAAACAATAATATTGTCTTTATGAGATGAATTTTGTATAGTTGCTTTTAGCTTTTGATAGATTCGCAACTTTGAATACTAGTGCAAGCACAATTGTTTAAAGTACATCTATGATAACATAGTGAGCACATTAGACCAAGTCTATTAAATTTGTAAAAAAAAAGTTGTTTTTCTTTGAATTTATGTTTATTTGTTAAGATGTATATAATTTATATAACCAATCTAGAATAATTAATAGTAGTGGGAATTAATCATTTAGATAATCATGCCGAGAGGTGTACCTATACAATGGAGCACAAATGAGAATACTAGCATGGGAATATGCCAAAAAATATTTCTTGTCAATAAAAACTATTAGATTAAATAAATAATTTATAAAACTATTAATATTTGGAATAAATAATAGCTGGCTGAAATAATAGGAAGACAAATGGCAAGGCCAAAATAATAGAAGACCAATGGAAAGGCCAAAATAATGGGGCCTGTAATAATAGGACTCAAAAAAATAGGGGTGCCATATGGATGAAGAATAAATTAAAAAAAAATTAAATTAAATTTGGAATTTGGAGAGGCAAAGGAATTAGAAAAGGCACCTTTTGGGGAATATGAAGAGACGCTCTCAGATTATAAAAGAGTGTCTACTCATTTCATTTGTTGTTTTGTTTCATTTTTTGTTTTGTAGATTACGGAGAAGTGGAGTGTTTTGGAGGAGCCAAGAGTAGATTGAATTTTGGAGCAAGTTTTTGCAAGTGAGATTGTTGTTTTGTATTTTAGTTTTCCATAGATTTAGTTTCAATTAATTAGTATATCTTATTTAGATTTGCATTTAAAATAAATTTGATTCAAATTTGCATGTTTCATTTTTATTTGCACGTTTGATTTATATTTGCACATTTCATTTACATTTGCATGTTTGATTTTGATTTGCATGTTTCATTTAGATTTGCATGTTTGATTTAGATTTTCATTTTAAATAGTTTGCATTTTAGATTAAAAATTTCATTTTAAATAAGTTTTATTTTATATTAAGTTTTGCAATAAATGGAATTTGGAGAGGCAAAGCAATTAGAAAAGGTTTTGTGGAATATGAAGAGATGTTCTCAGATTATAAAAAAATGTCTCCCCATTTCATTTGTTATTTTGTTTAATTTGTTATTTTATAGATTGCGAAGAGCTAGAGAGTTTTAGTCTATATTAAGTTTTGCATTTCAAATAGTTTTCAGTTTTACATTACTTTAATTTGTTTAGTTTCTTAAATGTTTCATTTAACAGACTAAAAAAATAGAATTATTGTTAACATTTTACATTATAAGGCCAAAATAATAGGAAAACAAATGGCAAGGCTGAAATAATGTATCATTTAGTGTATGTAACAGTATGATTTTCTCACTTAAGTCAACAGTCAAACTCGCCTGCTATCCATAGTACTAAGATCTAGTGTGTTGACTAAGTCTTTGGCCTTGTGTACCTATTTTTTCAATGATTCAACATGTGGAATCAAAATTGTTTGGAGTTCCATAAGATCCATTTTGCTATGATTCTCCTCTTTTCTTACCTCAAATTGCACTCTCATCAAGTGCTTCAGCCTTTCATAATATTCCATGATAGAATTAGGCTCAATGGAAACTTTTGATAACTTCTCGGTGAGCTCCTTTTCCACATTATCATTCTTTTCTTTTATATCCTTTGTAAAATTTGATATTAAGAAAATTTGTTGAAATAATGAAAGAATTTTTTGCAGCTCAATCTTCAATTCATTAATTAACTCAAAAAGAGTTACCTTATCTCATGCAACTGATTGAAGAATTTCTTCTATCACTTTTGTCTCCATGTTCTTCTTGTGTACTTGCATCATATATTTGGTTGTATCAGTACTAGGTTGGTTTACTTGATTTACCAATTCTCTCAATTGACTATAAATATATCGTTCTTCATTTATAGTGGCCTTGGGTACAATCTCATTTAATATTCCTTTAAATTTCTCCAAAACATCATTTTTCTGCTTCTTTACTATAAACTTGTCTTGTACATCTTTTGTCTTCAATAGATCCATAAATTTTGAGATTTCCTTTGGGTTCATGGTTGATATATCAACCTTAGGAATAATAATAGGTTGCCTGAAATCAACCTCTTTTTCATACTTCCTCTTCTTGGATTTTCCTCTTCTCAATTGTATTGTGGACTATTATTCCTAAGAATTGGTATCAGAGCAAGTGGTCCTCAGAGAGAAAGCTTAATAGCTTGAGGTGATCTTGGAGATGACATTCTATAGGAAGGATAGTCCGAAGTTTGATCCTAAAAACTTTGACAGCTAAAAAAACAAGATGTGAACTCACCAATTTTGTTTGGGGATCAACTATTGGTTGATTACAAGAAATAAGATAGCTATAAAGACCGAAGATAAATTGACAACAACTACTGAGGATGAAAAGAAGATATTTTCACTGAACATGATCACAAGAGAAAGACTGATCAGCGCACTCTTTGAAGGAGAGTTTGCTGAAGTTAAAGACTTGGATTCAGCATTCCAAATTTGGGAAAGATTAGAGGCACTATATGAAGTTGACAAGTATACCAAATAAGAGAAGTTGCAAAATTGGAAGACAAAGAGAACAAGTTGCAAATGAATGAGGATGAAAGCATTAGGGCCTATGTTCAAAGGGTTACGGAAGCTGTGTTAGAATATCTGAGAGTGGGGTGAATCAGTTATCTAGTGTCCCAATTCAGTATGTATAATTCAAAACAATTTCTTCAATTTCTACTCATCGGTAAGAAATAATAACTCTTATTGTCTGTGCTTTTGCCGATTACCAGTCTAATACTTATAACTATTTACCAATCAAATCTAATATGTAGCATGCAAAGTATGATAACAAACAAATATCACAATCAACACATAACACAAGAGATTTAATGTGGAAACCCTGTAAAGGGAAAAATCACTTGGGACCGGCAACCCAAAATTGTTCACTCTTCTGAAGTGAGGTCAGTTAAGACCCAACCCTGTTAAAGGTTACAAATACACTGTCAAGTGTGACCTTGTTAGAGGATTTTAGACTAGAAGTTATCATCGAACCAGCATTCACTATGGGGTTGACAGGATAACAATGTTCATTATATGAATGATACATTATAAGACTTTTAGAGTCCACTCGGTTAAGAGATTTAGATTGTATACAATGGTTAAATATGTAACAGTAAAATGACCTGCCTTAATACAACTTCAATTGCAAATTATAGATCAATATTTAGTCCATTCAAATCCTTCTGATCAATAATTCACTTCAGATTCAATACTATATAAACTTACTGTCCGTCGGTAACTGCTCTCTGTAGCTCAGTAATTGCTCTGCAACTCGGTTCTTACTAACTAGTATGATCAAAATGCATGAAAACCTTATTCACGTGATAATCCTGCAGCTTCTTCTTCTTCCAGCATTTTATACAGAAATTCTGATCTCTTATATAGACATGTAAATTGTTTTTTTCTCCACCATCAAATTTTGCCGCTTAATCACATTCATAGATTTTGCCACTTAAACTTTCTTGGTACTTGTGTCAATAACACATTCCAATTTGCTTTGTTAGATCTTCTTTGAATTTTGTCAGCCATCGATCTGTGTAACAAACATTATATGTTACCTCGATGTTATACTCTTGCTAGCTCATCAATCTTATCGGCTAAACTAATCATTTAATTCATGTTGTCCTCCTCGGTAAACAAAGAATGCATTGGCGAACATTGCTCAGTTAATACTACGGTCGATATACACTACACTCCATCGTTGTATACTAGAAATGCTTCATTTACTGACAACACTACTTTGTGTCTTTCAGCTCTATACTTCATTATAGATGAATGCAACATAATGAAGTCAATATCATCAAGTCATAGACTCATCAACAAGTTACTCAATGTGTTCCTTATCCTCATCTGTCATGTACGTCTTTCCTCATGTAGATTTCTCTGTTCTTCATCTCTTTTCCACTTTTCTTCATATGTCTCGGTGTAGTAACTTACAAGATAAGTGTTGTCAAACTAGTTGACATCAATGACAACATAATACTGATTTAATCATATTACATATCTAATCAGTAATTTCTCAGTGTTCTTGCAATCACAGATCCTTCAATCAGATTCCAAATCAGTTGTAGTCCAACAAGCTGTAGTTGGAATTATGATGCAGGAGCATCCTGGGTGTAAGAGCAATCTTGCATCACCCAAAAATATTTTTGTCTTTATATTCAATAAGGGCTATTTTGTGCAGAGCTGCTATTTATGGAAAGTTACTATTTTTGGTAATTTTTGTATGTGCTCAGAATGATCTAATTTCTTTCTTGGAGGTTCATTTTGGTCATATAAGTCTGCCAGTAAAGTTTCATTTCCAGATCAAGTGTATGTTGGAAGATATTGAAGATTTTCGGTATTGGCAGTAGGGTACAGAAACTTTGAACTCAGTTTTGAAGGCTTTAGAGGCCCCGAATGAGGTCAAAAATTTGGGTGATGGGCACTTGCACTAGTCAAGCCTGTAGAGCGCTTCGTGGCATTTCCAAAATGGGGTTATAATAGCCAAGCGGGTCAACTAGTGATGACTTATGGTCTTCAGAAGTTGGGCCACCTGAAATGGCGAAAAATAACTTTCTTCAAAATTTCTGTTCGGGTTCCAAAGGTTATCTTGAGCCGACTATGATGTAATAAAATGTAAAATAAAATAATTCTAAGTTTGGTCGGCCTTATTGGCTAAAAAAATTCTGGAACCTTCCCAGGCGGTGGATAATTGCCTATATAAGGAAGGCTATATTATTGTCTTAGGCAGTTCAGAATAGTTCTGGGTAGTAGATCTGGGTAATAGTTCGAGGCTTTGTCCTACAGAATATTGTAAGGGAATGCCCATGTGGCTTTGCATATTGTAATTCTGAAAGTTTGTAATTCCACATTTGTGGAGATAATAAGAAGCCAATTTTTTGTTCTTGCATATTGTTGTTGTTTCTCTATTTCTGTTATGTGTTTGTGGTATTAAGGGGAGCACCCTTCATCAAGTGGTATCAGAGCAGGAGTTCTTGAGTGTGTAAATAGATCACCGATTGTGAGGCAGTTTGCACCAGGGCTGTGGCTAGGGTTTCAGCGTGCATCGCGAAAATGCCTCCACGAAGGGAACGTGGCGGAAGAGCTGGTGTTGTAACACCTGAGGTTAGAGAGCTGCAGAGACAAGTGCAAGCATTGCAAGAAGAGATTTGCAGAGGAATGAATTTTAATGTCAGAGATGAAAGCGAGGATGAAGCCGAAGAAGAATATCAAGAAGGAGAAGCTGAAATTGTGAACCAGGAGGAAGAAAGACTTTTTCGGGCGATTTCCAAGATTGGGAAAAGACCTAAGATTGAGGTTCCTACATTTTCTGGAAATCTTAACCCAGAGGAATTGATCGACTAGATCAATGAATGTGAGGAGTATTTTGAGTATGAAGATGTTGAGGATCCTGATAGGGTCAAATTTGCGAAGGCCAGACTGAAAGGTCATGCGAAGATCTGGTGGCAAGAAATTCAATTGGAGCGAAATAGAAGAGGGAAAGATAAAATCACAAGATGGGATCGGATGGTGGAAAAATTGAAGCGAAAATTCATTCCTGTTGATTATGAGCTTGACCTACTGAAGAAAATGCAAAGTTTGAAGCAAGCAGGAAAATCTGTTCAGGAGTATACAGAGGAGTTCTATCGACTCCTCATCAGAATAGGCCATGCCAAAGCTGATAAGGAGAAAGTTGCCCGATACCTTAATGGGTTAAGGCCAAGCATTCAGGAGGAGTTGAATCTGGTTCGAATGAACAGTATTGAGGAGGCATACCAATTTGCCCTAAAAGTAGAGGAAAAACTGAACAAGAAATTCGAGAGTAGACAAACTGGAAGAGGTCGCAGTGGACGATCTGGTGGACGGTCATATGGTGGCCAAAATAAAGATTTGAAAAAGAAGGATGAGGCCAGTAGCTGTCAGAATCAGCGTGGAAATAATTCCAATCGCTTCCAGGATTAGAATAATAGAGATCAGAGAGGAAGAGGAAGAGGACAAGGATCTGGAAGAGGAGGCTTCCGTGGAACATGTTTTCACTGTGGAGAAGAAGGTCATAGGGCATTTGAATGTCCTCAGCGCCAAGGTAGAACAGACAGGAGAAATGAAGGCCAGGTCAGAGTTGCACATGTAGATGAAGATGCCAGATCATCAAATTCTGAAGATACTGAAAGAGGAGAAACGTTGATTAACAGAAGAGTCTTGTTGAGTGGTGAGAATGAACCTGAGCAAAGGAGGAGCCTGTTTCGCACTATGTGCAAGTGTGAAGGTAAATGTTGTGATGTGATTATTGATAGTGGAAGCACTGATAATTTGGTGTCAGAAGAGATGGTGACAAAGTTGAAGCTCAAGAGACAGAAACACCCACATCCATATCGGATTTCCTGGGTACAGGATGACCACAAGGTCATGGTCAATGAACAATGCCTGGTGAAGTTCAAGATTGGCGGATACCAAGATGAGGTATTGTGTGATATCATATCTATGGATGCATGTCATATGTTGTTGGGTAGACCATGGCAGTTTGACAAATGTGTTGTACATGATGGTCGTGCGAATACCTATTCCCTGACAAAGGATGGAGTGCGGCATAAGCTAAAACCATTGAAGGAGACTGAAGAAAAGGTATGTGGTAATGCAAGGATAACTTTTGTTGATGGAAGAAATTTTTTAGATGGTATGAGGCATGAGCATGTATGTTTTGCTTTAATTCCAAAAGCTGGTAAAGAGAAAGTAGAAGATGTTCCTGTAGAAGTTGCAGATTTGTTGAATGAGTTTCAGGAGATTGTATCTGATAACGTGCCTGATGGATTACCACCAGTTAGGAAGATCAGTCATCAGATGGACTTGATCCCAGGAGTGAGTTTGCCGAACAAGGCAGCACACAGAATGACACCTGCAGAAAGTGAGGAGTTGAACAGACAAGTACATGAGTTGTTACAGAAAGGATTGATCCGTGAGAGTCTGAGTCCCTATGCTGTACCTGCGGTATTAGCACCAAAGAAGAATGGAGAATGGAGGATGTGCATAGATTCTAGGGCAATAAACAAGATCACAATCAAGTACAGGTTTCCATTGCCATGAATGGATGATATTATGGACTGTTTGAGTGGAGCTGTGTATTTCTCAAAGATAGATCTGAAGAGTGGATATCATCAGATTTAGATCAGAGAAGGAGATAAATGGAAGACTGCCTTCAAAACAAAGGAAGGACTATATGAGTGGTTAGTCATGCCTTTTGGGCTAACCAATGCACCGAGCACTTTCATGCAGCTTATGAATGAGGTTCTGAAAGAATTTCTGGGTAAGTTTGTCATTGTTTACCTAGATGATATTTTGGTCTTTAGTAAGACATTGGATGAGCATATGATGCATATTCGTATGGTGTTTGAGAAGTTGAGAGAAGAGAAATTGTTAATTAATTTGAAGAAGTGCAGTTTTGTGAAGAAAGAGTTGGTGTATTTGAGATTTGTAGTTTCAGTAGAAGGTCTAAAAATGGACCCAGAGAAGGTACAGGCTATCCTTGAATGGCCTACTCCAAGGAGTGTTACTGAGGTAAGATCTTTTCATGGTCTAGCTAGCTTTTATAGAAATTTTATCAGAAACTTTAGCAGTATTTGTGGACCCTTGACTGAAACAATGAGAGGGGATAGAAAAGAGTTTAAGTGGACTAATGGGGCAGAAAAGAGTTTTCAATTGTTGAAACAAAAAGTTACAGAACAACCTATTTTAGCACTTCCAAATTTTAATAAGGTGTTTCAAGTAGATTGTGATGCTAGTGGTACTGCAATAGGAGCTGTTATGAGCCAAGAAGGTAAACCTGTTGCTTATTTCAGTGAGAAGTTAAATGATGCCAAGAGGAAATATTTTGTTTATGATCAAGAATTTTATGCTATAGTTCAGGCATTAAAGAAGTGGAGACCTTATCTACTTCCTAAGGAGTTTGTTTTGTATACTAATCATCAAGCTTTGCAATATTTGAATAGTCAAGGAAAGTTAAATCAGAGGCATTTGAAATGGGTTGAGTTTTTGCAGAGTTATACATTTGTTTTGAAACACAGGAGTGGAAAGTCTAATAGGGTTGCAGATGCTCTTAGCAGAAGGCAACTATTGCTGACAGAAATGCAGATTGAAGTGGTTGGGTTCAAGGAACTCAAGAATTTGTATCCAGAGGATCCTGATTTTGGTGAAGCTTAGAAAGCTTGTACAGAACCTGTTACTCTAGACAGGACAAAATGGCTGGATTTCATCATCCAGGATGATATGCTATTCAGAGGGAGTCATTTGTGCATTCCACAAAGTTCTATGAGGGAGAATCTCATCAAAGAGAAGCATAGCGGAGGATTGGCTGGACATTTTGGTCGTGATAAAACCCTTTCTTTGGTTAGTGAAAATTATTATTGGCCACAATTGCAGCAAGATGTGAAGAAGTTTGTACAGAGTTGTAGAGTATGTCAGATGGTGAAAGGAGTGAAGTAGAATATAGGGTTGTATCAGCCATTACCCTTACCAAATAAGCCTTGGGAGGATATTAGCATGGACTTTGTTCTTGGTTTACCGAGGACTCAGCGGGGACATGATTCAATTTTTGTGGTGGTTGACAGATTTTTAAAGATGGCACATTTCATTCCCTGCAAGAAGACAAATGATGTTGTTCATGTAGCAGAATTGTTTTTCAGAGAAGTCATGAGACTTCATGGTTTTCCAAAGATCATAGTTTCAGATCGGGACACTAAGTTTGTTGGATATTTCTGGCATACATTGTGGAAGAAGTTGAAGACAGATTTGAAGTTCAGTTCATCGCATCATCCACAAACTGATGGACAGACAGAGGTGGTGAATAGGAGTTTGGGAAATTTGCTGAGATGTTTGGTTGGAGATAAGCCAACAGGATGGGATTTGATTTTACCACAGGCAGAATTTGCATACAATAATTCTATCAACAGGAGCACTGGTAAATCACCATTCCAGATTGTATATGGAAGTAGTCCAAGAAATGCATCTGAATTGAGAAAGATAGATAAAGGAGAAATAAGTAGTGCTGAAGCTGAGGATTTTGCAGAACACTTGAAGAACATCCATGAGGAGGTGAGGAAGCATATTACCAAGATGAATGCATAGTATAAGGCTAAGGCAGATGAGAAAAGGAGGTATAAGGAATTTTAGGTTGGTGATGAAGTCATGGTTCATTTGCGGAAGGAGCGGTTTCCAGTTGGTACATATAACAAGCTAAAAATGAAGAAGTTTGGGCCATGTAAGATACTGAAGAAGCATGATTCAGGAAATGCATATGAGGTAGAATTGCCTACTGAGCTAAATATTTCACCAGTGTTTAACATTTCAGATTTGACAGAGTATCACGGAGGAGGTGTTGAAGATGAGGTTGCAGCAGCACAGTGGAGTATTCCAGCAACTAGTTCAGACACTAAGGAGATAGAGGATATACTGGATAGTCATGCTGGCAGAAGCACAAGGAATAGGACATATGAAAAATATCTGGTCAAGTGGAAAGGACGGCTTGTTGAAGATTCATCATGGCTGACAAAGGAGGAGGTTAGCTGTCTTGGTTTTCCTCTGCACACCTGAGTCGTGACAGGGTCACTTCTCAAATTACCCCGGGTGTCTGATGCAGGAGCATCTTGGGTGGAAGATCAATCTTGCATCACCCAAAAATATTTTTGTCTTTATATTCAATAAGGGCTATTTTGTACAGAGCTGCTATTTATGGAAAGTTACTATTTTTGGTAATTTTCATATGTGCTCAGAATGATCTAATTTCTTTCTTGGAGGTTTATTTTGGTCATATAAGTTTGCCAGTAAATTTTCATTTCCAGATCAAGTGTATGTTGGAAGATATTGAAGATTTTCGGTATTGGCAGCAGGGTACAAAAACTTTGAACTCAGTTTTGAAGGCTTTAGAGGCCTTGGATGAGGTCAAAAATTTGGGTGACAGGCACTTGCATGGGTCAAGCCTGTAGAGCACTTCGTGGCGTTTCTGAAATGGGGTTATAATAGCTGAGCGGGTCAACTGGTGATGACTTATGGTCTTCGAAAGTTGGGCCACCTGAAATGGCGAAAAATAATTTTCTTCAAAATTTCTGTTCGGGTTCCAAAGGTTATCTTGAGCCGACTATGATGTAATAAAATGTAAAATAAAATAATTCTAAGTTTGGTCGGCCTTATTGGCTAAAAAAATTCTGGAACCTTCCCAGGCGGTGGAAAATTGCCTATATAAGGAAGGCTGTATTATTGTCTTAGGCAGTTCAGAATAGTTCTGGGTAGTAGATCTGGGTAATAGTTTGAGGCTTTGTCCTACAGAATATTGTAAGGGAATGCCCATGTGGCTTTGCATATTGTAATTCTGAAAGTTTGTAATTTCACATTTGTGGAGATAATAAGAAGCCAATTTTCTGTTCTTGCATATTGTTGTTGTTTCTCTATTTCTATTATGTGTTTGTGGTATTAAGGGGAGCATCCTTCATCAAATTAGAAATTTTGGAGGCACTTGTGATGAAGAAGAAGTTATTGTGAATATCCTCAGATCACTAACTACTACTTACAATTTCAAGGCTATGTCTATTCAAGAAACTATACCTCTGACTCTGAACTTTAGCAGAGAGATGTTGATTGCAAAGCTAACTACTTTTAAAGCTGCAAAATTAGGAGAAGTTGTACCTAAAGTTGAATCTTCATCTAAGGTATCCACAAAGCTAACTACCTTTGAAGCTACAGAATTAGGAAAGGTTGTACCTAAAGTTGAATCTACATTTAACGCATCTGCACACAAAAAAATTTCTGCACTTCCGAGCACTAACAAAGAAGACCTAAAAGAAGAGCTTGGTGAGTATGTTGAGGAATGGGAACAGATAATGATAGAAGAAAGAAAGATGGATGAACTTATTTCATAGATTTCTAGAAGAGAAAAAAGAGGTAAGGGCAAGTTTGAAGGCAAGTTACCCTTGAAATATTTTTCATGCAATAAGGTAGGTCATTTTGCATCTAGATGTCCTACAAGATTTTCTAAGTTCAAACCTAATTATGAAAAGATTAAAAAGGATAGAGAATGTTATTATGCTAGTGAATGAATCTTTTATGATGATGATTTAGATTGTGAAGAGATCAGATTTGTTTCTATTAGAGATGAAGTAGTACATGAAGAAAAAGCTTTAGTATCTCATGTTGATAAGAAAACTGGATGGATAATTGACAATGGTTGTTCTCATCATATGACTGGTGATAAGAACAAGTTTTTTATATTATTAAAGTATGATGGAGGTGTTGTGAGGTTTGGGGACAATCTCCCTAAATCTATCATAGGATTAGGATCCATTACTCTAGATGGAAAGACTAATACAGACAACGTACTACTTGTTGAAGGATTGAAACATAATTTGTTGAGTGTTGGACAGTTAATGGATAAAGTATTGGCAAGTTGACTATATTGGTGTATATGACTTAACATAGTGTTTTCATTATGAAAACAAAGTCATATAGTGTTTTGGAGTTAGCACACTTGATGAGAAGATTAGAAATTGGCTAAGTGTTGAAGACTAGATAGTGTATACAGTACCTGAAGGTCAGAGCATCAATGCATGTGCATATGATAGAATTATAGTATGTGCCCTAAAAGCTAAGTTGGTAATACCATATTCATGCTAATTATAAGAGCGCACGAACATAAGATTCAGTATGAAGAAGATGCAGAGAGTTTAAGTTACATAAACAGTGAATGCTAGAGAAGAACAGTGCAAGCAACCGACTATTGGTATTTTGGTTAGTGGTTATATTATTGTTGTGAAAGGGATATGTGCCTATTGTAATTAGGTGGTAGACATGCAATTAACATTGTTTATAAACACACTTGAGCCAATTCAATTGGAAGTGTTGTATGTAATCGGTTAAAGGGATGACCTAGTTAATTGTTTTGTATGCACATATAAATATTAGATGCACCGTTGTAATTAGGCATGGGAGTTCATATAGAGTCAAGACAAGAAGAGAAGAAGTGTGCAAAGAGTTAATAAGATGTATTAGAGCTTTTCAAGAGGTCAAAGCATTAGCACATCAAAGGAACTGATCAGACAAGTAGTGTCACAATGCCAGTTCATGCAGCAGATATAGTGTGTATTTGAGATGAGAAGGTTGTAGCCTTCACCACTTGAGCAGTGAGCTCTAGGACAATGAGTCCACACCCCTAATAGGGTTATTTTAAAAGAATCCTAATAAGGTCTGACCATTGACCAGGTCACTATAATAAATATATTGTAAACCAACTCTTAACAGGGTTAAGGATCTTCTAACAAGGATCATAAAACACTAGTACAGATTATTTGTGGGTGTCAATTCCCACCCGGGTTTTTACCTATTTGATTTTTTCTATAACCACATTGGCATTATGTGTTGTGTTCATTTATGTTGATATTCATTTCAGTACTTAAGCAGTCAAGATAAGTTTAATAAGTAAAGTGAAAAGATCAAATTAAGTAAACAATGATTCACCACCCCACTCTCAGTGTTCCCATTCCTAACAATTAGTATCAGAACTCTATTCTTTAGAAAATAAGTTTAACCACTTGAGGACATCATGGAAAAAATAGAAATGAAACATCTGAAAAGAAATCTTGAAGCTGCTCTTGAAGACCTGGACAAATCTGAAAATGAAATTGAAGAACTAAAATAAAAAGTCAGTGATGCTCAAGCAGTCATAAAAAGGCTAAGAAAAGATTTAAAAGAATGCTCTACCAGTGATTTAGGGATAATGATCAAGAAGCTTAATGAATAAAATTCATCCCCGAAAGAACAGATTGAAGAATTGGATGATAAGATAACCAACAATCAAGATCTCTATGAAGAACAGATCAAGGAGAACCTTCAACTGAATGAATAATTAAGGCAAGAAAACATGGAAATCATGGAGCTAAGAAACAACAAAGAAATCTTGGAATCTGAATTGAAAGAGGCTAAGAATCACATTGATAAATTACACACAAGAAAGGATCTAATTGAATCTTAGTTGTATGCTCAGAAGCTTAAAGGAGATACTAGCGACATTGGATTCAATGAAGAAAAAAATTAGATTGATGACATGTGAGAAAGAATGAAAGCACCAGAAGACACCACAGATGCTAAGGAGACAGGAAGTTAGACTAAAGATAATGTTAAACCATCCAAAGATAAGCACAAGCTAGTAGATCAAACTTGTTATCAGTGTAACAAGCATGGACATATAGCAAGGAATTGTAAAGAGGTAAGACCTTTCAATGGTTATTGTTATTCATGCAAGTCAGAAGAACAAGACTTGGTATAATCAGAAAAATTAGAATCAGCCAAATGCAAGAAGTTCTCAAAATGTTACATGTCAGATATGTAACTATAATGGTCAGTCAGCTAGACAATGTAAAATGGTAAACCATGTTAATGCACCGAGGAATATAAGGCCTCCAGTTATTTGTCACTCATGTAACAAGGTTGGACACATCTCAAAGTTCTGTAGATCAAGGACACAAAGTCAGGAAATCCCTAAAAGGCCAAAAGAATCAATACTAGATACCAAAGGAGAAGTCAAGTTTGTGAAAGCTTCAGAAGATGCAAGCATGATTTGGTCAGAGGCGAAGAAAGATAAGGTTGATGACCATGTATTGGATGCATCCATAGTGGACGCACTCTCTACATTTGGATGAATGGCCCTCAGGGTCATAAGGGGAGCTAATTTAGCTCTAGACCCCTACATGGCTGGTATACTCACCCTCAGAGTATGCACCTTTGGATTTAACCTTTCAGAGAATAATAGAGGTTGTGTGCAAGAGCGTACTTCCTAATTGATAGTAGAACAAAAGTTTGAGATTTTCAATGAAAGTCTAGTTTACGTGGCAAGCATTAATGTAAAATTTTTTACTTTAAAGTACATAGAAGCTTTTAGAACTCTCATTGCATTTGAATTTAGAGTGATTGGAGAGTAGAGGAGCCCTAGCATTTGAGTGTGAAGTATTGTAGATTAAGTCACCAGTGTTTAGCAAGTGCATTTGATCGGTTGTGGAAACCCTAATCCATCATGTCGATTCAGAAGTCTTTAAGATCATTTGGAAAGTGATATACAAGTAAGTAAGGGCTACTCCCATTGTATTTGATGTGGCAGAGAAGAAGAGATATGTGTTTAAAAGGAATCCATTCAAATCCACACTAGACAACCTAGAAGGTGCATTCTCCCGCACTCCCATGGGTGTTATGCATGTGGAAGATATTAGGGCATATATATATTGCAAGAAGGAACAAGTAGGTTTGGATAGAACAAGAGCGCACATGGAAATAATGATGAAACTTGATAAAACCTTCATGGATGAGTATGTACAGTTGGAAAATCATCCTATACTAGAAGATGCTATGGCATATGAGTTCTATGAGTCAGAATCGATCAAGATCCTACTCAACAGGATCCATGATGACCTATTTTGGATAGGTGAAGTGTCAGTTAGGATAACAAGAAACCTAATTCATGAGATCATAGGACTAAAGGATAGGTGCCATTCTTCCAGTGGAGAAGGATGTCAAAAAAAATTTAGAACAGGCTTGCAAATCAAGAAGTGATCGGTGTAGAATGACAATAGAACCTATAGAGGAGAAAGACATCAAATTGATGTCCATGATACTGGGATATAGGTTCCAGCACACCAGTAGAGTAAACAATGTGTCAGCGGCCACCATTCTAGTAGTAATAAGGTTGGTAAGATAGAAAGGATAGTTTAATCTATGTGAAATCTTGCACGCACGGCTAATAGATAACATAAGATCCATCAAGCATGATAAGACCAAGATATTTAGGTTTGGGTCTTTAATAATCTATATGTACTTCCATATTCTTGGAAAGGTGTTTGATTTGTATCTAGACAAATGTATTACCACTATGCCATAGATATCCTTTAAGGTATCCATAGAAAGTTCCCTTAAGGATTACACGACACTTGAATTAAAGACATTTAGGGCCAAAATGCAGATGAGATATGGAATTCCATAAAGTATTGTTAACAAATAGGACACAATTTGTTTCGTGGTAGAGACTGATACAACATGCATGGAGGCTATTGAACCAAGAACAAAGTGGATTCATCTACTCGGATATGAAGTTGAAGAGCCTATTATAGAGGCTTATGCTCAAGTTCTTTTGTCAGCACCTAAGGACCCCAATGAACCTAGATGGGGGACTTATGAAGAGAAAAAAAGAGATGTAGATGATGTATTGAACAACGCAGCAACAAAAAGAAAGGTTTCCAAGATTACCTCAAAGATTTTGAAAATTCATGGAGTATCTCAAGCAGACCTAGACAAAGTAAGCGAAGAGAAGATTGCTTTGGAAATAGAGAGCACAGCTGTAGCAAAGAAAGAATCTGATGATCCAAAGATGAAGGAGGTGAAAATGGAGAAGTCTGAGGATCTAAAGGGTAAAACAGTTGTTTCCCCTCTTGCACCCACAGTAAAATTGATCTTATTGCTCCTTCGAAGTATAAGACAATAGCAAAGATGAAGAAGAGATCAGCATTAGTCATCCATCCTCATGAGCAACAAAAAGCAAGAAGAATACTCGAGCACCTCCAGAAGTAAGTTTCAAACCTAGTCTTAGTGTGTTGAGTACAAGGATTATTGATGAAGGAAGGATAGATCTAGGGAATTTTTATGAGAAGTATAGTGAAATTGACAAATAAGAGATTCATGGAATGATTGTCAAACATATGCTGAAGTTTAAAAATATAGTCCTAGAACTAAAAATAATGATTCCAGACAATGTATGGATCATTTTGGAATTCTCGAAGAGAGGCAAATGAGGAAGATCTAAGAATAAGAGAGAAAATTCTAGATGAAAGTCTCCCAGCATGTTCTCTTGAAGAGAAAGCTCTGTTGTTAGATTTGGTGAAGCCACACCTCCGAACTAAGACAAGAACACTGCATATCATGGATAAAAATTATGAGTTAGTAGCTAAAGAGACAGAGAAATCCTTTGAGAAGGTATTCTTGAATAGACACATGTATCCATCTACTACACACACAACTCAAGTACCTCCTAAGGAAGCCAAGGAGTTAGAGACCACAAAGGTATCCATGATAGGTCCTTGAGATTTAGTGCCTATAGCAGAAACACATACAAAGGTAGAAAAGTTTGTGCCCATGATAGAGTCACTAAAAGATAACACTATCATCATTGGCAATGTAGAAATAGCCATGGCAGCCATAGATAGAGACTTGGATAAGTTTGAGGAAGCTTTTGTGAGCACACAAGAAGATGAAATCCTTTGTGGTAACAATTCACCCAAGCCACAAGAAGAAGCACACATTGAAGATATAATAGATGAAAAAGAAGAAGAGAAGGAAACAGAAAAAAAAAAAAAAAAAAGAACAAGAAAAAGAGGAAGAGGAAGAGGAAGAAAAGATGGAAGAGGAGAAAGGAAAAGAAGAGGAAAAGTGAAATGAAACAACAGATAAGCCATATGTTGAAATGAAAAGAAAAGTAAAGAAAGAAGTGATGGATAGCACTCTTATCACTCCCTCAGCATCATTGTTGTCAAGCTTGAGACCCGACACCACTAGTTTGGACTCATGGGGAGAAGAACACCTGATCAAGTTTAGTGTCTTAGCTATCGAGAACACCAAGGAGAAATAGGTAATGAGGAATCCCCTCCTTGTAGAATCATTAAATATCTTGAACAACTTGTTACCAGCAGATAAGAAAGTGTCCAAGGTACACTCTGTTTATTATGTAAGTGCAATTCTTTCCCAGTTCAAGAGTAATTTCTCTAACTTGGAAGAATCAACATCATTAGTTGCAGAGGAGAAGTATATGAAGAAAAGACTAAATGAATTGATCAGTAACTTCTCACTAGATCTTAGTTCACTCAAAGTTGGACAAGCAACTTTGAAAGAGTTTACAGCAAAAGGAAGGAAAATTATTGCTGACTGTATGAATCAAGATAAGTTGACAGCCAATCACTACAAGAAGATTCAAGAAGCGGAGGCCATGATTGAAAAGGTGAGGAAGTCAGTAGAATATCCCTCTACTAATGTAAACACGTGTGGCAATGTATATCAGGGATAGTTTGACAAAATTTAGAAGGCAAAAAAGGAGATGTCAAAGATAAGGGCTAGGTAGACTCAGCTTAGAAATGCTCTTGCACCCTCCCTAGATGTGTTGAATCAAAATATCAAGGAGATTGATGTGACCATGGTGACATATAATCAAGGTCCTAGTTCAGATTTGGAGAAGATGGAGAAACTACAATATGCCTTATGCACCCATCTCTAAACAATCAATGCATTGATTTCATTTTGGAAGCAAGAGATCCAAAATTTATAGATTGCATACCTGGATGTACTTTCAGTGTAAGTACTTGTACAAATTCAGTTTTGTAACACCTTTTTAATTAATTTCAAAGGGGGAGTATGTATAGAATATGGAGCTATAGCTATGTAAAGAAAATGTATAGCAAGAAGATATAAGGAAGATATAAGATAGAGTATGATTAAGTGTGTTTTGTATTAAGGACAATTAGTAACTTTTCCATATTCCTTTGTTGCCATCAATGACTAAGGGGAGATTGTTGGAAAGTTGAATATACTAGTGTATATGACTTAACATAGTGTTTTCATTATGGCAAAAAAGTCATATAGTGTTTTGGAGTTAGTGCACTTGATGAGAAGATCAGAAATTGGCTAAGTGTTGAAGATTGGAGATTGTACAAAGTACCTGAAGGTCAAAGCATCAACACATGTGCATATGATAGAATTATGGTATTTTACCTACAAGTTAATTTTGTAAGACCATATTCATGCTATTTCTAAGAGTGCATGATCAGAAGATTCAGTATGAGGAAGATACATAGAGTTTAAGTTGCACAAACAGTGAATGCCGAAGAAGAACAGTGCAAGTAGCCGACTATTGGTAATTTGTCTAGCAGTTATATTATTGTTGTAAAAGGGCTATGCACCTATTTTAATTATGTTGTAGACATGCAATTAATTTTTTTTGTAAACACGCTTGAGCTAATTCAATTGGAAACATTGTATGTAATTGGTTAAAGGGTTGACCTAGTTAATTGTTTTGTATGCACATATAAATATTAGATGTGCCATTGTAATTAGGCATGGGAGTTGATATAGAGTCAAGAAAAGTAGAGAAGAAGTGTGTGAAGAGTTAATAAGATGTATTAAAGCTTTGCAAGAGATCAAAGCATCAATGCATCAAAGGAACTGATCAGACAAGAAATGTCACAATTCCAATTCATCCAGCAGATATAGTGTGTATCTAAGATCGGAAGGCTGTAGCCTTCACCACTTGAGTAGTGAGCTCTAGGATAGTGAGTCCACACCCCTAATAGGGTTGTTGTAAAAGACTCCTAATAGGATCTGACCCTTTACCAAGTCACTATACTAAATATATTGTAAAGCAACTCTTAACAGGTTTAAGGATCTTCTAACAAGGATCATAAAACACTATTATAGATTATTTGTGGGTGTCAATTCCCACCGGGGTTTTTACCTATTTGAGTTTACCTGTAACCACATTGGTGTTATGTGTTGTGTTCATTTATGTTGATATTCATTTTAGTACTTAAGCATTCAAGATAAGTTTAAGAAGTAAAGTGAAAATATCAAATTAAGTGAACACTGATTCACCCCCCACCCCCCCCCCCCCCCCCACCCGCCCCCTCCCCCCTCTCAGTGTTCCCATTCCTAACATAAAGAGTTTTAGTTAAGTTTTTTTAATGGTAAATGTTTTATCAAAAGTAAGGAAGGAAAGTTGATTGCAACGGATACAAAATCTAGAGGTAATGTATTTAAATTAAACACATCTGGAGCCTCTTTTTTTGTTGTGAAGGTAGATGACAGTTGGTTATGGCATAAGATATTTTATCATGTTAATTTTGATAACATTGTGAAGGCAAGTATGGCTAATGCAGTAAGAGATTTTCTGAAGATTGTGAAACCATCTAACACTATATGGAAATAATATGTTATGGGAAAATAGACTAGAAGTAGTTACAAAAGAAAAGCATATACATCGAAAGGAAATTTGGATCTGGTACATATAGATTTGTGTGGACCTACAAGAAAAAAAACATACTATGGCGAAAGGTATTTTATACTCTTTGTTGATGACTTTTCTAGAATGATGTGGGTTTCTTATTTAAGAGAGAAATCATAAGCATTTGATAAATTAAATTTGTTCAAAGAAAAAGTAGAGAATGAATTAGGTTTAAAGATTAAGTGCTTAAGGTCAGACAGAGGTGGAGAGTTTACTTCAGACTTATTCAATTCATACTATGAAGAGCATGGGATAAAGAGACAGACATCTACTCCTAGGACTCCACAACAGAATGGGATAGCAGAGCAAAGGAACAAGACTATACTTGATGCTGTTAGGACAATGTTGATTGAAGGAAATATATATCATTTACATTGGAGAGAGGCTGTTGGAACAATAGTGTATACATTGAACAAAATTCAAATCAGAGAAGGTACAAGTAATACTCCCTATGAATTATGGTTTGATCATACTCCTACTGTAAAATATTTTTGAATATCTGGTAGTAAGTGTTACATCAAGAGAGATGATGAGATAGGGAAGTTTGATGCTAGAAGTGATGAATGAATTTTCCTTGGTTACTCCATTAAAAGCAAGGCTTAAAAAATTTTCAATCTGAGATTGAGGAAGATGATTGAAAGTAACAATGTAAGAATAGATGAGAAGTTTCAGATACAAGAAAGAATGTATGACAGTAATCAAATTTTAGAGATAAAAGAAACTACTACTATTGCAGAAGGATAAGAACTTGTTGAGGTAGAAAGTTAAAAAGAGGCTTGTGCTGCTAGCACAAGTAAGGCTACTAAGACTCCTAAAACACTGAGGTATGTAAAGAATAACCATCCTAAAAATCAAATTATTGTCAATGTCAGTCAGTGAGTGCTAATTAGATCAAAGGTTAGAGAAGAAATTTGTTTGATTTGTCAAGTTGAACTAAAAACTAAAGATGAAGCATTTAGAGATGAATCTTGGATAAATGCTATGAAAGAAGAGTTAGATTAGATAAAGAAGAATAATACTTGGGAACTAGTTCCTAGACCTAAAAACAAAAATGTAATAGGAAAAAAATGGGTTTTTAGAAACAAGATGGATGAAGAAGGAAGTGTTGTCAAAAACAAAGCAAGACTAGTGTGTAAGGGATACTCATAGCAAGAAGGCATAGACTTAGAAGAAACATTTTCTCCTATTTCTAGAATAGATGCAGTAAGATTGTTCTTGGCTTTTGTTGCACATAAAAACTTCAAGGTTTGTCAAATAGATGTGAAATCTACATTTTTGAATGGAGATCTTGAAGAAGAAGTTTATATAGAACAACCAGATGGATTTCCTCTATGGGAAGATAAAGATATGGTGTGAAAATTGAAGAAATCTCTATATGGGTTGAAGCAAGCTCCAAGGGCTTGGTATACAAGGTTAGACAGGTATCTACTTCAGCTTGGATTCAGAAAAGGTAATGCAAACAATAATTTTTATTTAAGAACTAGTGAAGATGGAATCCTGATAATAGAAGTCTTTGTGGATCATATTATCTTTGGAGGTAATGATTATCTATGTAAGAAATTTGGTAAAGAAATGGAAAGTGAATTTGAGATGTCCATGATAGGTGAAATGAAATTCTTTCTTGGATTATAAATAACTCAGAATGAGAATGGTATTTTTATTTCTCAGACCAAGTATCTCAAATAATTACTTAAGAAATTTGGAATGGAAGATTGTAAACCGGTAGGAACACCTATGGTGACTGGTAACAAGCTAACAATTGATGATGAATCAAAGTGTGTTTTTCAAACCTTGTATAGATCAATGGTTGAAGGACTATAATATCTGACCCACACCAGACCAGATATTGCTAATGCTATTGGAATTGTGGCTAGATATCAGGAAGAACCTAAAGAAACACATCTAGCTGTTGTGAAAAGGATACTAAGGTATCTAAGAGGAACCATAGACTATGGCTTATGATATGATAGAAATGATAGCTTTGAACTTCATGTTTATACTGATGTTGATTGAGTAGGGAATATTGATGATAGAAAAAGTACTAGTGGTGGTGGATTCTTCCTTGGGAAAAAGTTGGTTTCTTGGCCAAGTAAGAAACAATATTGTATAGCACAATCTACTATTGAATTAGAGTATGTTGCTACTGCTATAAACTGGACTCAGATTGTTTGGATGAAACAAATTTTGATAGACATTGGAATAACTTTTGATGAGCCTATGGTTATCCACTGTGATAACACCAGTACAGTGAATATGTCAAAGAATCTAGTGATGCACTCCAAAACTAAACGTATTACTATCAAGTATCACTTCTTGAGAGACAAGGTGGCAGAAAAGGAAATCAAATTAGAATATATAAGTATAAAAGAGTAGATTGTAGACATCTTCACAAAGCCACTACTAAAAGATACCTTTCAATATCTCAGAGGTATGTTGGGGGTTCAGGCCCCTCCTAGTCAAAATTAAAAGATGCAAAGATGCATCATTCTAGGGGTTTTAAGAGCCTTATCATCATTTGGACTAGATGTAGGGATCTACTCCTCAGGGGGAGTGATCATGGAAGAAAGATGTTGCCAATTATTTGATGACTCATGGAACCCTTTTCGATTGTTTTCAAAGGGGGAGTGTTTCTATGAGAAAATCCCTACTGTATGGGGAGATTGCTTGGTTACAAAACTTTCGATTGATATAACTTTGGGATAATAGATTTTCCCATATGTTGACATCAATGCCAAAGGGGGAGATTGATAGCTATTGTTAATGCATGGGGAGGTGATTGAGACATTTAATATGTTTAATCACTATGTTACTTAATGGGCACTCATACTCTTGTCATTTTTGATTTGTCACTGATGTCAACATATGTTTCTGTGAGGATATTAGATTGGTTATCATAGTGTACGAACACTGTATGGATGTTTCAGATACTATGAAGATAGATGAGATTTTAGGAGGATGTTGTGATCTTATATCCAAGATCACATCATGTAATGTTTCATATTGGATGAATTACAGATGTTTTGGTGAAGACTAGTCACTGATTGTGACAGTGAGAAATGACAGAGTTAGTCTCTGTGTTTTATGTATAGCTTACATAAGATATGGAATCGGTGCATGTGAACTTTAGAGATGAAAGATAGAGTATTGAAGAGTGTTCTATGAACTGCACAAATTATGGAATGTAGGATGACATCAGTTGTGGTGTGTATCCTAGAAGGTGATCTATTTGGAAGCTGATTACAGAGATGTAGCATGTATGATGGATGGCAAACTTGAATTAAGGATGCCAGTCCTTAATTTTTGTAATATAATCATTGCAAAATTTTTATAGATACTACATGTATCTGAGTAAGGTTTATGTATTTTTTTGTAATTAGGAAAGCCTTATGTATCGACCTGTTTATAAGAATTGTAATAAGGTATAAATGAAAGGTCTTTTCTTTGGAAAAGATATGGATGAGAAGATGATGATATAGGGAGGTTATGAAAGTTGTGAGCTTGTGTCTATTATATGTAGACTAGAGGTTTATTGGTGGACTTCATTGGAATTGATCAAAAAAATATAGTTGCTACCGAATAGTTCAAAAGATTGTGTATTTCTTCATATATACTTGTGTTGCAAAAAGTGAGTTCTGAAGGTGGACTTAACCTTCTTTGGGCAGTGAGACTCGGGTAGTGAGCCCTCCCTTTTGTTCTTGACTACTAATAGGGTCTATCCTCTAACAAGTACTATGTACTATAATGTATCAATAAGCTCCTAATAGGGCTATATCTTCTAACAAGGATAATTATACTCTTAGTACATCATTTGTGGGTGCTAATTCCCACCGGAGTTTTTACCTTCAATAAGGTTTCCCCAAGACCAAAATATTGTGTTATTGTGTTGGCATTCATTATGTTCATTGGATCTAATATTGCTAATGCTTAAAGTTTAAAGTTTAATAATCTGGCATACAACTGATTCACCTGCCCCCCTTCTTAGTTATATTGTGGACTATTATTCCTAACATTTTCCTATCATCAACACTTCCTATCCAATCAGCATTAGTGTAAACTCTCAATTCAAATCTCTCATTTCTCTTGTAGTACAATCCATACTCTTATGTCCCTTTCAGATATCTCAATATTCTTTTCACAGTCATCATATAATTTTCCTTAGGATTGGCAGAGAATCTTTCCACAATCCCAACTACTAGAGCAATATCTAGTCTACTATGAACAACATATTGCAGCTTTCCAATCATGGATATATATAGGGTTTGAATCACTTCAGTAGTATCATTAGTCTTAGATAGTTTCTGTCTTGTAGCCATAGGAGTACTCACTTTCCTTGAATCCTCCATTCCAAAAGTTTTCAGTGTTTCTTTGACATATTTAGATTGAGTGATAAAGATACCTTTCTCCATTCGATAGATTTGTAAACCAACAAAGAATTTGATCTCACCAAACATAGACATCTCAAAATCAGTTTTCATTTCATTTGAAAATTTTTGACATAGGGCATCTTGTCCTCCAAATATGATATCATCTACAAAAAATTTTGCTAACAAAATCCCTTTACCTTCTTCAGCTTTCATGTATAGATTGATGTTGTCATTTGTCCTTGCAAATCCAATCTTGATCAAAAAATTGTGTAGTCTCTCATACCATGCTCTAGGGCTTGTTTCAATCCATATAGTGCTTTGTTTAGTTTGCAAACCATACTTTTCTTGTCTAGATCAACAAATCCTTCAGGTTGTTCAATATATACCTCTTCTTCTAATATACCATTAAAAAATGTAGATTTGACATCCATTTTTTATACCTTGAAATCTCTGTAAGAAGCATATGCAAGTAGAGTTCTCACCCTAATCTTGCTAAAGGGGAAAATTTTTCCCCATAGTCTATTCCTTCTTCTTGTGCATAACCTTTGCATACTAGTCTTGCCTTGTTCCTTGTGACTTGTCCATGTTCATTGAGCTTATTTTTGAATACCCACTTTGTTCCAATAACATTCTTGTTTTTTGGTCTTGACACTAGAGTCCAAGTATCATTCTTTTCAATTTGATCTATTTCTTCATTCATAGCTTGAATCCAATCTTCATTCTCCAAAGCATCTTTTACTATCTTAGGCTCAAACTCACACAATAAACATGTAGGGTCTTTCAACTTACTTCTGGTCAAGACTCCAGATTCTTTATCTCTAATTATTTATTTGGGCTTATGATGTATTCTCACGTACTGTGCTCATGTAGGTTCAGATCTCTTCTCAGGTTCATCATGAAAATTATCAAATTCTACTTTTGATTACTCAGCAACATCCTCCTAATGCCCGTCATTGCTTACTCGAGACTCTGCATCTGGTGCAAGTGTGTTACTTGCCTCTACTTCTTCCATATAGAAAAAAGATCTATAGTCTTTAGGTTCTTTATTTCCTTCTTGTTCATTTCTCTCTATATATTCATCAACTCTCACATTTGCACTTTCCACAATTTTGTTAGTGTTAGAATTCAAACACTTATAAGTTTTACTCTTAGTGGAATAGCCTAGGAATATGCCTTCATCACTTTTAGCATCAAACTTTCCATTTATATTATCCTTTCGTATATAGAATTTACTCCCAAAGATTCTAAAGTATTTCACATTAGGTGCATATCCATACCATAATTCATAGGGTGTAACATTTGTACCTTTTTTTATTTTTACTCAGTTCAAGGTATAAACAGCTGTACTTACAACTTCTCTCCAATATTTTTGTGCAACATTCTTCTCAATCATTAGTGTCCTTGCACAATCCATAATAGATCTATTTCTCCTCTTAGCTATACCATTTTGTGGAGGTTTTCTGGGTGCAAACATCTATCTCTTGATTCCTCTATCATTGTAGAACAGATTGAACTCATTTGATATAAACTCTCCACCTCGGTTAGATCTCAGACATTTCAGGCTTCTACCTGTTTCTTTTTCAACCTTAGCCAAATGCCACTTAAACAACTGAAATGCATTAGATTTTTCTTTCAAAAAAATTATAGTCATCATTCTAGTGTAATCATCGACAAACAGAATAAAATACCTAGCACCACAATAGCTTTGTATTCCCATAGGTCCAAAAAGGTCAGTATGAACCAAATCCAAAGTGTTCTCAGAAGTAATGTCTTTCTCTTGAAACTAGACTTTGTCAATTTTCCCAACTGACATTATTTACATATCACATTATCAGTTTTCTTTAATCTCAGAAAACCTCTGACTTTCTTCTTTTTACTTATATTTACCATATTGTCAAAGTTAACATGACAACCTCTTATGCCATAATCATACATCATCAAATTGTGCAAATAGACATGTCTCTTCAGATAGATCTAGATAGAACAAATTACCTTTAGTCTAATCACCACTTCCAATTAGTTCACGAGTAGCATCAAATATTTTAGCCTTTCTATGATGAAATTCCACTTGGTCACTAGTGTTATTAAGCTATGCAACACTCAGTAAATTATAGTTAAGACCTTCAACCCAATAATAATTTTCACAAGTGATCTTATTAGTTAGCTTAATTGATCCTTTACCTCTCATAGGACATGGTGCACCATTACCAAACTTAACACTTCTACCTTTTTAATGATCTAGGGTTTCAAATTTACTTTTATCACTAGTCATGTGATGTGAGAAACCACTATCAATAATTCATTTATCACCTTTACTCACATAAGAAATAAGTACAATTTTCTCATCCTCATCAGAATCATCTTTCATAGCAACATAAACTACTTCAATATCAAAATTATCATTGTCACTATCATTTTCCTCTTCTGCAATGTAACAAGATTTCTTACCTTTTTGTTTGTAATCTATGTACCTTCGGTGATCTCTGTTATCTCTGTTATCTATATACTTTATTTCTTTATCCTCATCCTTGTCATTCCTATTAGGACACCTTGCAGTAATATGGCCCACTTTGTTACATGAAAAATAGATTATAGGAAGTTTACCTTTGTATTTTCCTTTTCCTATCTTCAATCTTCTAGCCATGAGTGCTTCAAGATCATCCAGTTCCTCATTAGAAGTGTCACTGTCACTTCCACTTTCACTTTCACTTTTCACACATTTATCTTTTTCTCTTTTAGATTTATGCAAAACCATTTGTGACTTGAATGCAAATTCAACATTAAGAACATCGTAGTTATCATAGTTAGACAGTTCAAAAGTAGTAAGCTTACCAACAAGGCTTTCCAGAGTCGGAACATTACCAAGGTTACATCTTGATTCTTGAATTACATAAATTTTGATAGAATATATAGGAAGCAGAGTTCTTAATACCTTTCTAGTGATAGTCTCATCATCAATGATTCCATTAGCTCCTCTAATAGCATTCACTATTTCTTTGATTCTTCCACAATACTGAGCAATATTCTCACCTTCTTGCATTTTCATTTCATCAAACTTACTTCAAGCTTTTAGCTTTTACCCTTAGTACATTTGTATCACCACCATAGATGGTTGCAAGAGTATCCCACATTGCCTTTGCATTAGTACAGTGCTTGATGTCTTCAAATTTAGGATAGCTTAATGCAGATGCAATCTCCAATATTGCTTGATTGTGTTCCTATTTTGTTTTCATCTCCTCTGAAGTCATAGGTGCAGCAGGTGTGATGCAGGAGCATCCTGTGTGTAAGAGCAATCTTGCATCACCCAAAAATATTTTTGGTTTCTTTTCAATAAGGGCTATCTTGTGCAGAGCTACTATTTTTGGAAATTTACTTTTTTTAGTAAGTTTTCCGTACGATCTCAAAATGTTCTGATTTCACAGTTGGAGGTTCACATTCAGTTTTGGAAATAAGGTACAAAAAATTTGAACTCATTTTTTAAGGCTTTAGAGGCCCCAGATGAGGTTGAAACTTCAATTGAATGAAGCTTTCTTAATTTAGATGTTGTAGAGAACTTCACGCCCTTTCCAAAATGGGGTCATAATAGTCAATCGGGTCAACGGGTGATGACTTATGGTCTTCAAAAGTTGGGCCACCTAAAATGGTGAAAAATAAATTTCCTTCAAAAAAAATTTTTGGGTTTCAAAAGTTATTTTGAGCCGACTTTGATGTAATAAATTGAAAAATAAAATAATTCTCATTTTGGTCGGCCCTAAAGGCTAAATTTTTGGAACCTTCTCGGGCAGTGGAAATTGCCTATATAAAGAAGGCTCATAGTGTTGTCTAGGCAGTTTCGGACATTTCTGGGTAGTAGATCTGGGTATTGATTCAAGGCTTTGTCCTACAAAATATTGTAAGGGAATTCCCATCTGGCTTTGAATATTGTAATTCTAAATTTTTTTAATTCCACATTTGTGGAGATAATAAGAAGCCCATTTTCTATTCTTGCAAATTGTTGTTGTTTCTCTGTTTCTGTTATGTGTTTGTGGTATTAAGGGGAGCACCCTTCATCAAGTGGTATTAGAGCCAGGTTGTGTTAGAAATAGGAAATACTGAGAGGGGGGGGGGTGAATCAATATTTCACAAACTTTTTCTTTTGCCCACTTATGGATATAATAGATTACTTTAGTGCATACAAAAATTATCAAGCTGATTAACAAACATAGTAGTAAATAGAAAGAACTCATAACACATCATA
This sequence comes from Chamaecyparis obtusa, assembly GCA_027943335.1. Lineage (NCBI taxonomy): Eukaryota > Viridiplantae > Streptophyta > Pinopsida > Cupressales > Cupressaceae > Chamaecyparis > Chamaecyparis obtusa. The sequence continues at coordinate 35,327 of BSBK01003761.1, forward strand.
TGTTCTCAAGGAAACCCTGGCCAAGGGAAAACCCCGATGGGGATGGTACCCACAAAGATCACTAATGAAAAGTATCCTGTTAGGGATATTGGACCCTGTTAGGAGTCAATTTACAATATATAGTAGATCTATCCTAGTTAAAGGACTTTAGGCCTTGTTAGAAGCCTTAACCCTATTAGGAGTTAGATTACAAAACTTGATCACGAGCTGAGCTCACTACCCAAATAGGTAATACAAAATGTTTCTGACTGTAATATGGTACTGCTTACAACTTTGCATCAATAGCCTTTGCTGCTATCACAATAAATAGCTATCGCAAGTTATCTTTTCTTTCTTTTTACATATCACTCTTGTCTATTTCATTAAATTTCAAGTATGCCTAATATATGAGTTATTAAAGCTAATTTAACTTTACATAGTCAACTTCCAAAATCTTTATCCAAGATTAAACATCTAGGATGTCATCCCTTCATAATTTTAAGTCATTATTTTGACAGGCAAAAATAATCCCTTAACTCTTTCGCTAATACTGTCTCCAAAACTATTCTGTCTACAAAAACTGTCTTTAGTAAACTTCAAATAACTTTGTCTGTACTGCTCCAAAATTTATGTGCACTGAGATGGGGTATCCTCATATTCTATAGAAGCTTTAGTTAACTATGTAAACAAAAATATTGCTCCAGTGGACGTCACCAACTAAATCTTCATCGGGTGCTCTGTCAGGATCACTGTATCCATACTTAGACAATTTCTTCCTTCAACTTGCCATACTTGCATTCCAGATTCTGTGCTCTCAATAAAGATCATATGTTGCCATAATGACAACATCTATGCATCCACATTAGACAAATTGCCAACAATCTCCCCCTTTGTCATTGGTGGCAACATATGGGAAAATTGGCTAAGTGTGCAAACAAAACTTCAAAAACACTTATACAAAATTGTGGCCAAAAGTTATACAATATGTATACAATATCATACTCCATAAGAATAGCTCCCCCTATGAGTATCCTTCCTCAACATATGTTCAATTTTTTGCTATCTCTCCCCGTTTGACAACAATGACAAAGATAGGGTGTACAAAAATTTAAAAAACTTTATACCTTATTATCAGTTATTGCAAAGCCGGTAGGCTTGCAACACAATCACCAAACTCTAACTTCCAAGATTCAAAATCTTTCTCCCATATCCTCCTAATGGATTCAGCAACATTGAGTAGAGTACTCAATCCGTATGCTGTTGTCTGACAAGCTTGTAGGGAATTGAAGCTAAACTTCTGAAATGATGTCTTTGTTGAAAGACACTGCTCAATTTGATCTTCAAAAATTGATATCTTGATTGAGACATGCTCTCTCAAGATGTTAACCCTGATCATCTTTTTGTTCTTCTCCTCTGCTAACATTCTAATTTCATCTTTCAATTTCCTTATGTTCTTCTCTACAGAACTTATCTTGACATTAGGGCTTGTCAAGGTGTTTGTCTCAGCTGTAATAGCATCTAACTTCTCTCTGATCTTCTTATACTCTTCAACTATTAGGATTTTTGATTTAGTGCATTGTATGTACAAATTCTTTCCTGTCTCAAAATGTCTCCTCAAATTCTTTATGCATACATTGAAACTACCAATATCATTTCGAATATTTACACTTAAAGTTTGTTGTATTTCTACTTCAAAGTCTTCCTAAACTTTTATTCTAGCAATATCCTTCAAGTTAGAAAATTTAGAGTCAAAATAATTCATTACCATTTTAGCTTTCTCAAGTGGATCTGATTCAGATACCTTAGTGCTGATCACACTCTCAAGTTTCTCTATCAAAACTCTAACTTTTCCTTCAAGGTCTTTCACCTTCTTATTCTTTCCAATAATTTTATTCAGAGATGTGATGAACTCAAGCTGATCATCATCTTCAACTTCTTTTCCAAGGTCTTCAAACATTGAACCAATATGCCTCTTCTTACTGTCAACTGCACTAATGTCTTCAACTGGTATAGAAGGTGCACTAGAGGTAGTGGCCTCTGTCAAAATTTGTTTGCCTTTAATTGACTACTCTGCTAGAACTAATTCTGATATAGTTGGTGCTTCCTCTGCCTTTGTATTCTTCTCTGATTCTGTGACCTTCTCTTGCTCTTCAAAAGCCAAATTATCAACAATGTTTCCTAGATCATGATATACTGCATCATCCGATTCTAGAGTCACTTTGGTGCCTTCAATATCCATTGATTCTTTGCCAATATTGATATGTGAAGAAGATGGAACTTCTTCAATACCAACTTCCTCTGTATGCAGTTCCTTTGATTGCTTCTGCTGAGGGTCTAATTCAACATGCTTTTCTACAACTATATCTGCAAGAACTTGCACTACTGCTTGCTCTGTCTCTTTCTGTACTTCCTCCTTTTTGCCTCCCATTATAAGGATTGTTCTTCTCTTAGTTCTCAATAAAGTTCCAAGAGACTTCAAGAATCTCTTCAAATGATCTTCACCCTTAACTTCACAGAACTATCTGATTACATGTTCTCTCATCTTTATGTCCTCTTCTTGTGCTCTCTATTTTCTATTCACAAGTCTGTTATACAAATCTTCTGGGATCTTACCATGAATAGTGCTAAGTTTCTTATCTGCCACAATCATATGTGTAACCATTGCATTTTCAAAATTTAATCTGTCAAATGATCCATATAGATCATATAATTTATTCAACTTAGTGAAGTCTCCATGCTTCAATATATCTTCATTAACTCTTTCAATTCTTGGTTTCCAAGTTTTCTTCTTGATTGAAACTACATCATCATCTTTAATTACTACTACATTTCTAGGTATAGGTGGTACAACCACTTTCTATCTCTTGTCGGGTCCTATTGCACTCACTTTTACTCTTTTGCTAGGAATAGGAGAAAAAGATTTATCTCCTTCATCTTTTTCAGGTACTTCATCTTTTACCTCTACTACAATAGGATCAACAGGATCTGCACTTGATGTCTTAGGTGAAATTACAAGATTTTCACTTTGCTTCAAGGCTTCTGCAGTCTTCTTTGCTGTGTCAAACTCATGACTTGACATACCAGATTCTTTCAATATTTTCTTCATAGTAGATTCAACTCTCGTACTAGATTGTTTCTTTTCTCTCAAACTTATTGCAGAGTTGAAATTCTCTTCATAGGTTCCAAACCTATTTGCATGACCATCCAACTCACACTTTAACAATCTATTCACATATCCTACTATTTCTGCTTCAGATATTTCATAGCCAAGAGGGTCTATGAATTCCATTCTAGGCTCAACTGCTTCAATGTACATGAAATCAGTGTCAACCATAAAACAAATGTCATCTTTATGCTTTTCAACTAAGGATTGAGGAATCCTTGATTTGTTCTTAACAATATTCTGAAAAGTCTTCAATACAAGCTTCACACTGTCATTAACTTTATCAAAAAGGTGCTTCATGTAGACTGAGTTTATTCTTTCCATTATGTTCACATTGTCACTCCAATCAACTATGTAAGGAAATCTTCTCAAAATATGGAAAAACATATAGGTTATCAGAGATGAAAATCTAAACTATGTGTACTTAGCCTTCTTAATCTTTTCTAAGTTCTCAAATAACTGAATTTTCAAAATTTCACATAGGTCTACTGGTTTCTTCTCAATACACATAAGATAAGCTACATGAATCATTCTTGCAGCCATGTCATCTTCCCTTGAACTACCATAGAATTTAGTTGTTAGGATCTTGCAAAGGTACCTAACATCATCTTGCTTAATCTTACTTATCACAATTCCTCTACCATTATAACTAGATCCAGTGTTATCTAACACAATCTTTCTCATGTTCTTTTCATTTAGTGGAATCTCTCCAACTTTTGATAATCCGGTAACTTCATGAATTAGGTCGGCAGTTATATCAATACTCTATCCTCCATCTAGAATTTCCCATTGTGGATTCTACTTAAAATGATCTTGGTACATTCCTCATCATTGAATTCATACTTCATGGAATATTTGATAATTTCATTGTTCTCTAGGTGCCCATAAGCTGGTTTAGCTGACATGTCTTGATTGTACAATTTCTTGTAATCATCACTAAAATCTGCATCTCCCAAAGTTTCAAACTTGCAACCTAAATATCCTTTGATATTCTCAATGTGCAATACTCCGTCTAGTACGGATGATAATGCTAGGCTGTCATCAATTTCAGTTGGTTCTACTAGTTCTTTCTTAATCATTGGTCTATTCTTATCCTTAACATTATGAACCATAGAAATATCCATCTTATCAACTGATTAAAGATCAAAAAATACCTCAACTTTGCAAATCTAGGGTTTTGGTATGATCATTGCTGCAAACTACTTCCAAACTTCTTCAAATCATCCTCAACTCACTTTTCTTCTTTCAAATCTCTTTTCAATCACTTTGTACTCATAATAACTTCAGTTTTGACCTTATAACACTTCATATTAACTTGATCTGACATTGCATTCATTCATTTTGCCGCTAAAACCTCAAAAAGCTAATTCTACAAACTTGCAACCATAAAAGTTTCTGCGACCTCACAAAACATAATATTTTCTTTTGCGCACTTAACCATAGCATTAGTACAACATAATAAACCTATATCTAACTGCGCAAAAATTAACTCATTCAAATTCCTAATCTACACTAATCCTAAGTCCTAAACTATAGAAACTTACATAATTTAAGTACTTAAAGAAGGGTCAGGTAAAGATTCATCCTTACCATTGGTTACATTACCTTCCTAACTACTTTCAGTATTGACTGTACCTCCTTGATCTGTGCCTTTATCAAATTTTACTTCATCTTTATTGCTACAACAACCTTTCTCTTTGTTTCCTGCATTTTCATTCCTTCTTGCATTGTTCCTAGGGTTAGGGTTATGATGATAACCTCCATTGTTTATTCTGCAAAATCTTGTTGAGTGTCCAAACTTGTTGCATATCTGACAAATGATTCCATTGTTTCCAAATCTCTGTCCTTGCTAGTTAATCTATGACCTACAATTTCTAGCAATATGTCCTACTTTGTTGCATCTAAAACATACTACCACTTTTCTTTGATTCATTTCTTCAATAGATTTCTTATCTGCATTGTTAGTATTCCCAATCATTCTATCATAATTATACAAAATTACTTTAGGTCTTCTACATTCATTAGCTCTATGTCCAAAACTATGACAATTATAACAATGTCCATTAAAAGGTTTAAATTGCTTACCTGTGCAATCTCTCTTCATGTGCCCAATAGTATTACAAGCAAAACATCTACCTTTGAATTCTCTTTGCATACCTTTAGATGATTCTTCCTATTTTGATTCTTCTTGCTTTGATTCTTCTTTCTCTCTAGGTGGTTCTTCTTTAGGTGGATCTTCCAATGTGTTCTCATCTAGCTTTATTTCCTCCACACTTTCAGATGTCTTCAAATCTGGCTTCTTACTTTGATGGTTTGTTCTAAACATACTATATCCAAATCTAGTCCTATCAAAGAATGGTTCTTCAAAAGAAATTTGTTTTTCAGTCTTATCACTTTTTGAATATAGCCTTTCAAGTTGTTGTTTAGATTGAGTTAATTCACCTTTCACAATTTTATTACACTTCTCAAGTTCCACATACCACACTTTTACTTTTTCAGATTCGGATGTTTCCTTTTCAAGTCTTGACCTCAGATCTTCATTCTCAATTTTCAATTTTTCATTATCAGATCTCAAATTTCCATCTTTCATACTAAGCTTCAGATTTACTATCTTCAACTCATGCTTAAGGATCTCATTTTCTTTTTCTAATTCATCACAATCTTCAACAAACATATCAAATTTCTTTTCAAATTTCAGATCTTCAATCTTACCTTTTAATTTGTCAATAGCATTCTTTGCATCTTCATATTTTCTTCTTAAGGAGTTTCTTTCATCAGTAAGCATATCAATCTGTTCAAGAGCTTCTTCAAGATTCTTCTGAAGTTGATCCATATCCATAGAGATCTTACTCAAGCTGCTAAGCTTTCCTTGAATGTTCCTTCTTCGAGTAACTGTGCTCTGATACCAATTGTTAGAAATAGGAAATACTGAGAGGGGGGGGTGAATCAGTATTTCACAAACTTTTTCTTTTGCCCACTTATGGATATAATAGATTACTTTAGTGCATACAAAGATTATCAAGTTGATTAACAAACATAGCAGTAAATAGAAAGAACTCATAACACATCATATGTTCTCGAGGAAACCCTAGCCAAGGGAAAACCCCGGTGGGGATGGTACCCACAAAGATCACTAATTAAAATTATCTTGTTAGGGATATTGGACCCTGTTAGGAGTCAATTTACAATATATAGTAGATCTGTCCTGGTTAAAAGACTTTAGGCCTTGTTAGAAGCCTTAACCCTATTAGGAGTTAGATTACAAAACCTGATCACCAGCTAAGCTCACTACCCAAATAGGTAATACAAAATGTTTTTGACTATAATATGGTATTACTTACAGCTTTTCATCAATAGCCTTTGCTGCTATCACAATAAACAACTATCGCAAGTTATCTTTTCTTTCTTTTTACATATCACTCTTGTCTATTTCATTACATTTCAAGTATGCCTAATATATGAGTTATTAAAGCTAATAACTTTACATGGTCAGCTTCCAAAATCTTTATCCAAGAGTAAACATCTAGGATGTTTTCCCTTCATAATGTTAAGTCATTATTTTGACAAGCAAAAATAATCCATTAACTCTTTCACTAATACTATCTCCAAAACTGTTCTGTCTGCAAAAACTATCTTCGGTAAACTTTGAATAACTTTGTCTATACTGATCCAAACTTTATATGCACTAAGATGGGGTATCCTCATACTCTATAGAAGCTTCATTTAACTACACAAACAAAATAATTGCTCCAGTGGACGTTGCCAACTAAATATTCATCGGGTGCTCTGTCAGGATCACTGTATCCATACTTAGACATTTTCTTCCTTCAACTTGCCATACTTGCATTCCAGATTTTGCACTCTCAATAGAGATCATATGTTTCCATAATGACAACATATATGCATCCACATTAGCCAAATTGCCAACAGGTTGCCCCTTCATCAGTGGTATTAGAGCAGGAGTTCTTGAGTGTGTAGACAGATCGTCAAGCGTGAGGCAGTTTGCACCAAGACCTTGGGTTGGGTGAAGTTTTCCTTAAGAGGACATGAGTATGGAGAAGAGAAAGAAGAAGATGACTTTTGTGATAGGATGGATTCTTAGAATTCCTAAACTTGAGAAAATTAGGGAAAGATATCAAGAAGAGACAAGAGTTACAATACTAGATTTGAAGAAGCAAGTGGCTAAATTAGAAGCGGAGCTAAAAAATAGAAGAGAGATCCATCAGAAAAGAGATGATAAAATTTTTGTGGTTCTAGAAAAGAAAGAAGATAAGTGGAGTATCATGTAAATGATACAAAAGAAGAGGAAGAGTATGAAGATGAAAAGATGATTTATTAATGAAGATTGTAGCAGTTGAGGAAGATAGATAAAGGAGAAATAAGTAGTGCTGAAGCTAAGGATTTTTTAGAATATTTGAAGAACATCCAAGAGGAGGTGAGGAAGCATATTACTAGGATGAATGCATAGTATAAGGCTAAGGAAAATGAGAAAAAGAGGCATAAGGAATTTTTGGTTGGAGATGAAGTCATGGTTCATTGGCGAAAGGAGCAATTTCCAGTTGGTACATATAACAAGCTGAAAATGAAGAAGTTTGGGCCATGTAAGATATTGAAGAAGCATGATATAGGAAATGCATATGAGGTTGATTTTCCTACTAAGCTCAATATTTCACTAGTATTTAATGTTTTAGATCTGACAAAGTATCATGAAGGAGGTGTTGAAGATGAGGTTACAGTAGCAGAGTGGAGTATTCCAACAACCAGTTCGGATATCAAGGAGATTGAAGACATACTGGATAGTCATGTTGGCAGAAGCACAAGGAATAGGACATATGAAGAGTATTTGGTCAAATGGAAAGGATGACCTATTGAAGATTCACCATGGCTAATAAAGGAGGAGGTTAACCATCTTGGTTTTCCTCTGCACACCTGAGTCATGACATGATCACTTCTCAAATTACCCCAGGTGTCTGATGCAGGAGCATCCTAGGTGTAAGAGAAATCTTGCATCACCCAAAAATATTTCTGGTTTCTTTTCAATAAGGGCTATCTTGTGCAGAGCTGCTATTTTTGGAAATTTACTATTTTAAGTAAGTTTTCTATATGATCTCAGAATGTTCTAATTTCACAATTGGAGGTTCATCTTAGTCATATCAGCTTGCCTATAAAGTTTCATTGCTGGATCAAGTCTAGTTTTGAAGATATTGAAAATTTTTAGTTTTGGAAATAGTGTACAGAAACTTTGAACTCAGTTTTGAAGGCTTTAGAGGCCCCAGATGAGGTTGAAACTTCAGCTGAATGAAGTTTTCTTGATTCAAGTGTTATAGAGCACTTCATGCCCTTTTTGAAATGGGGTCATAATAGTCAATCGGGTCAACGGGTGATGACATATGGTCTCGGGAAGTTGGGCCACCTGAAATGGCAAAAAATAAATTTCCTTCAAAATTTTTGTTTGGGATTCAAAAGTTATTTTGAGCCCACTTTGATGTAATAAATTGAAAAATAAAATAATTCTAAGTTTAGTCGGCCCTAAAGGCTAAATTTATGGAACCTTCTCAGGCAGTGGAAATTGCCTATATAAAGAAGGCTCGTAGTGTTGTCTAGGTAGTTCGGGACAGTTTTGGGTATTGATTCGAGGCTTTGTCCTATAGAATATTGTAAGGGAATGCCCATGTGGCTTTGCATATTGTAATTTTGAAAGTTTGTAATTCCACATTTGTGGAGATAATAAGAAGCCCATTTTATGTCCTTGCATATTGTTGTTGTTTCTTTGTTTCTATTATGTGTTTGTGGTATTAAGGGGAGCACCCTTCATCAAGGTGCAACATAGTCATGTTCAACATAGTATTTTGTTGAATCACCAATACCAGCTAGATGCAGTTTCATCATACTTTTCCATGGAGGGAAGTTCTCCTTGTTCAACTTCAGTACCTCCTTTTTATACATCTTGATCATTAGCTTTAGGTACCTTTAAACTTTTTCTGTGTAAGCACCAATAGATCTAATACAAATTGTTAATAGGATTTAGAACAAGAGAGAGGGGGTGAATTAGTTGTTCTTATGTCTAGATGTACCAATTGAACATTCAAATACTTCAACAAACTTAGATCTAATCATCAAATCAACTTGCTCTCTAAAGAATATATATCAGAAAATATATAACATGCAGTCCATTGTCCAATAGTATTTAACTTGTAAAATATCAAAACATTCATAACAAAACATTCAAACAAGTATGACACCATGATTTATAGTGGAAACCCAATTTGGGAAAAACCACTTTGTAACATGTTACTGATATTTTCACTCACTGAAGTGAGCTTGGGGAAAAGCCAACCTTGTTAAAGGTTTACAAACACACTATTAAGTGTGACCCTGTTAAAGGATTTCAATCACCCTGTTAGGAGTGGCTTGGTCAGAGGACTTGAGTACATTCCATTAGAATTCCACCTTGATTAAAGGATTTATCAATGACTGTTAGGTCAACCTTGATTAAAGGAATTTGACTGTTAAAATGGTTAGAAAGTAGCAGCAGTTTCTGATCTATAAAACATAAAACTCACTTTGCAGATATCAGATCCAATTTGCACATATATGTTGATTTACTAACTGAGTATCATTTTCATCTCCATCTCTAATCTACTCAGAATTCGCTTTAAGCAATCACAACTCTGGTCTTCAGCTTCAGCCTTCTTCTTAGACTAATCAGTCAATAAGATCAATAACACTAGCATAATTTTTAACCTCGCCATTAGGATTCCTTTATACCTCTCCAATTAGATAGATCTATCTTTTGCCTCTTAATCTCCTTCGTAGTTCTTAGGTTAGGTCAGATCCAACAGATCCTTCCAACATTTAAGTCCTTCATACATCCTTCTAGAAAAATCTTCAATCTCATTGAATCTACAATAAAACAATTTATGATGCATTAAATTCTCCATATAATCAATTAATAAAGTCGACATGATTTACATAACCCAAGAATTCAACTGAGTTGGCTGGAAATCTGAATTCTTCCTCCAAATTTAAATTGTTGATGCTCGGTCAATACTATGTTCATCTCCTTGGTCATCACTATGTAACTCGATCACCTCTACAAACTATCTTCCTTAGCTAACACTGTCTTTCTTGGTAATTTCATGTCGCTCGACATAAACTGATGTTCGATCAACACTAGATTAACTCAACATATCTTGGTGCTTGGTTGACACTAACATCACTCAGCTTAAACTAGATTTCTTCACTTTTTCTCGATTAAGCCTACTTCATCAGTCTTTCTTCTTACTTAGATAAACAATACAGTATCTCATCATAGTGCCAAATAATCAAGTACTCATTGAAATATCAAATAACTCAACCTTTCCTTAGGTTCTATTATTATTTCCCTTAACCTAATCATTTTCATCAACCAATAGATATAGTACTTTCTTAGTTAGAAATTATCTTACTAGTTAAGGTTTGACATCAATGACAATACAACAATTGTTTCAATTGAAATTTCTAACATGTATAGTGTTAGAATGATTTTAGAATAACTAAGAGGGGGGTGAATTAGTTATCCTCAGGTCCATATGTACCAATTAAAACTTCTATCTCTTTAACAAACTTAGATCTAATAAAAAATTCTACTCGGTCTCTATAGCATATACCAATAACATAAAACTTGCAGTCCACTATCCAATAGTAATTAACTTGAAAAATATAAAAATTTTAACAACATTCACATCAAATAACATTCACACAAGTATAACACCAAGATTTATAGTGGAAACCCAATTTGGGAGAAACCACTTGTAACATGCTACTGATTTTCACTCTTCTAAAGTAAGCTTTGTGAGAAGCCAACTTGGTTAAAGGTTTACAATACACACTATTCGGTGTGACCTAGTTAAAGGATTTAATCACCTTGTTAAGAGTGGCCTTGTTAGAGGGATTAAGAACATTCCATCATAATGTCACCTTGATTAAAGGATTTACAAAATGACTATTAGGTCAACCTTGATTAAAGAATTTAGACTGATACAATGGTTAGAAAGTAACAGAAGGTTCTAATCTAAAAATATAAAACTCATTTGCAAATATAGATCCACTTCACTCATATGTTGATTTACTGACTGACCTTCATTTCCATATCCATCTCTAATCTGTTCAAAATTCTCTTCAAGAAATCATAACTATGTTCAGCTCTTCATAGCTTCACCTTTAGTATTCTTCTTAGACTCATCATTCAATAACATTAACCTCTTCTCTTTACTGTAACCTCACAATTAGGTCATCCATATACCTTCTTGATCGGGTAGATTAATCTTTTGTTGCTTAATCTCTTATGTAGATCTTAGGTTTAGGTCAGATTCATTGAATCCTTCCATCATTATTTTCTTCTTTTCCTTCTAGATACATTTCCAAACTTCTCTTTGAATCCATAAGAAAATGGTTTATCATGCATTAAATGCTTCATACCTCATACCATTCATTAATAATTTCAATACATTTTACATATCCCAAGAATTCAACTATGTCGGCTGGGATTCTTAATTCCTTCTCAACATGTAAATTACTGGCACTCAGTCAATAATGTGTTCATCTCCTCAGTCATTACTATGTGTCTCGATCATCACAAACACTTTCCATCTTGGCAAACATTGTCTTTTCTTGGTAATTATCTATCACTTGACAATTACTGATGTTCGGTGGACACTAACTTTTCTTGGCATATACTGGTCCTCGGTCAACACTAACATCACTCATCTTAAACTAGATTTCTTCACTTTTACTCAGTTAAGCCTATCTTTCCAATCTTTCTTCTTCACTTGGTGTTAAAGATAAACAACACATTATCTTGTCAATGTCCCAACTAATAAACTACCCATTGAAGTATCGCATAACTCAACCTTTCTTTAGGTCTTCTTGTTATCTCCTCTTTTCAAATCCTCTTCATCAATCAAAAGATATGTTACTCTCCTATATATAAATTGTTTTACTAGTTAAGGTTTGACATCGATGACAATACAATAATTGTTTCAATTGTAGTTTCCAACAATCTCCCTCTTTGGCATTGATGGAAACACCGCATGAATATCACATGATCCACCATACAATCCAAAATTCTATGTGCATCAAATCTTTATTAATATCCTTAGCTTCATTCTAATTCACATCCAACACTTCCAAATACCAACTTCCTCTTGGATAATTTTTTCTTTGTCTGTTCACTCAATCTCTTTCTTATCTCTCCCTCAATGCTTTATATATCCCTTGATGTTGTATCTCTCCCTTAATGCTATATCTCTCCCTCTTTGACAACAATGCCAAAGAAATTTGTATATGTCACTTACATCTTTACCATGTAGATGTCTTCATGTTAGTTGTTTGTGTTGTTTACTCCCTCTGTCATCTTTCTTATGACTGATTAACATCTTTTCTTTACTTCTCACAACTCTAGGCAACTTCCTAAAGTGTGACCTTTTTTGCATCAATTTTCCAGGTATTCTGATTAGTAGATTTGATGTAGTGCTCCTATATGTTTCTAGGTAGCCTCAGTTAGGGGAATCACCCCTAATTTACCTCTAAGGTATTCATGAGCATCTTTAGGTATTGATTTTGTGAATATATCTTCTAATTTTTACTTTGTATTCACATATTCCAATCTTGCTTCTTTTTCTTGAACTAACTCTCTCAAGTAATGATTCTTGATAGCAATATGCTTAGTCTTAGTGTGCATAACAAGATTTTTTGATATGTTAATAGCACTTGTGTTATCACAAAAATGACAACCAGCTCAGTGATTTCCTCTTTCATACCTTTTAACAATTGCTTGATCCACACTAAATTTGAACAATTCATTGTTCCTGCTACATATTCAACTTTTGTTGTAGATTGGTAAATGCAATTTTATTTCTTTCTTATCCAAGAGACTAATCTCTTTCCTATAAAGAATGTGCCACCACTTATACTCTTTATGTCATCAACATTTCTAGCCCAACCTACATCAGTGTAGACTTTCAGTTCAAACTTATCATTCTTCTTGTAATACAATCCATAGTCCTTTGTTCCTTTTAGATATCTCAATATCCTTTTCACTGCCATCATGTGACTCTCTTTAGGATTTGCATAAAATATTATAACAATCCCAACCACTAGGGAAATATCTAGTCTTCTATGGACAATATTTTGTAGCTTTTCAATCATGGATCTATACAAGGTTTGATTCACTTCAGTTGTATCATCAGTTTTAGATAACTTTTGTCTAATAGCTATAGGTGTACTTACTGGTCTAGAATCTTCCATACAAAAAAATTTTAGTATCTCCTTGACATACTTAGATTGATTAATATAGATACCTTTCTTCATCTGATAGACTTGTAAACCAACAAAGAATTTGATCTCACCAAACATAGACATTTCAAATTTAGTTTGCATCCCATTTGAAAAGTTTTGACATAGGGAATCTTGTCCTCCAAATATGATATCACCAAAAAATATTTCAGCTAACAAAATCCCTTTACCTTTTTTAGTCTTTGTATAGATTTCTATTGTACTTTGTCCTTAAAGATCTAATCTTTATCAAATATTTATGTAGTCTCTCATACCATGCTCTGGGGGCTTGATTTAATCCATACAGTGCCTTTTGTAACTTGCAAACCATATTCTTCTTGCTTGGGTCAATAAATCCTTATGTCTATTAAATGTATACTTCTTCTTCCAATATCCTATTTAGAAATGCAGATTTAACATCCAGTTGATATACTTTGAATCCTTGATATGCTGCATATGCAAGTAGAGTCCTCACTCCTTCCAATCTTTCAAATCAGGAAAATGTCTCCCCATAGTCAATGCCTTCTTCTTGTGCATATCATTTGCATACCAATTTAGCTTTGTTTCTAGTGACTTCTCCACGTTCATTTATCTTATTTCTGAATACCCATTTTGTTCCAATAACATTCTTGTCTTCTAGTCTTGGCACTAGTGTGTCTAGGTTTTATTCTTTTCTATCTGCTCTATTTCTTCATTCATGGATTGTATCCAATCTTCATTCTCCAAAGCATCTTTCACTATCTTAGGCTCAAATTAACATAGTAAGCATGTATGATCTTTCAACTTACTTCTTTTTATGACTCTAGATTCCTTATCTCTAATTATTTATTCTGGCTTATGATTTCTTCTTACATACTGTGCCAACACAGGTTCAGATTTCCTTTCTCCTTGGTCTTGATCTTTAGGTTCATCTTGTAAATTCTTTGCCTCTTCTTCTAATTTCTCGGCAGCATCCTACTGATGCTCGACATTTTCTTGTTGTGGTTTGGCATGTTCATGCAGTTTCTCAACATCTAGTTTAGGTGCATTACTAGCCTCTCCTTCTTCCATGTATACAAAAGATATGTAATCTTCAATCTCTTTCTTGCACTCAACTTCATTCTTTTCTACATATTCATCAACTCTAACATTTTCACTTTCCACAATTTTGTTAGTGTTAGAATTCAAACACTTGTAAGCTTTTCTCTTAGTGGAGTATCCTAAGAATATGCCTTCATCACTTTTAGCATCAAGTTTTCCATTTCTATTGTCTTTCATTATATAACATTTACTCCCAAAGCCTTTAAAATATTTTACATTAGATGCATATCTATGTCATAACTCAAAAGGTGTAGCATTTGTACCTTTCTTGACTTGTACTCTGTTCAAGGTATAAAGAGTTGTACTTACATCTTCTCTCCACTACTTTTGTGCAACATTCTTCTCAATCATCAATGTTCTAGCACAATCCATAATTGATTTGTTTCTTCTTTCTACTATACCATTTTATGGGGGTGTCCTAGGTACAAACATATATCTCTTTATTCCTCTATCATTGCAGAATATATTGAACTCATTTGATATAAACTCTCCTCCTCTGTCAGATTTCAAACATTTCAAGCTTTTACCTGTTTCTTTTTCAATTTTTTCCAAATACCACTTAAACAACTGAAATGCATTATATTTCTCTTTTAAAAACATTATAGTCATCACTCTAGAATAGTCATGAATAAAGAGAATAAAATACTTATCACCACAATAACTTTGTACACCCATAGGTCCATAAAGGTCAGTATGAAACAATTCCAAAATATTGCATAAGTATATGACTTGCTCTTAAAACTAGACTTTGTCATTTTTCCCCATTGACACTGTTTACACATCACATTATCAAGTTTCTTCAATCTTGGAAAACCTCTAATTTTCTTCAACTTACTAATATTTACCAAATTGTCAAAGTTCACATGACACAACCTCTTATGCCATACCCATACATCATCAAATTGTGCAAACAAACATATTTATTTAGATAGGTCTAGATAGAACAAATTACCTCTAGTTTGTTCTCCACTTCTAATTAGTTCACTAGTGGTATCAAATATTTTAGCTTTCCTATGATGGAATTTAACTTGATAACCATTATTGTTCAGCTATGCCACACTCAACAAATTATAGTTAAGACTTTCAATCCAACAAGCATTATCACATCTGATCTTATCAGTTAATTTTATTGATCTTTTTCCTTTTACAACACATGGTGCATCATTACCAAATTTAACACTACTACCTTTGTAATCATTAAAGATTTCAAACTTACTTTTATCACCAGTCATGTGATGTGAACAACCACTATCAATAAACCATTTATCACCTTTACTCATATATGAAATAAGTGCAATTTTCTCATCCTCATCAAAATCATCTTTCATAGAAACATAAATAATTTCTCTATCACATTCATCAGATTCACTAGTTTCACTATCAGTTTCCTCTTTAGCAATATAGCAAGATTTCTTAGCTTTGTCATTGTAGTCTTTGTACCTTTAGTGATCTTTGTCATTTCTTTTGTCTTTGTACTTTTTTTCCCTTCTTTCATCCTTGTCAGTCCTATCATGGCATTTTGCTACAATATGGCCAATTTTGTTACATGAAAAATAGATAATAGGAAGTTTACCTCTATATTTCCTTTTTCCTCTTTTTAGCCTTCTAGCCATAAGTTCCTCAAGATCATCTAGATCATCATTAGAAGTGTCACTGTCACTCTTGTTGTTGTTGTCCCTGCTCACACATCTTTCTTTTCCCTTCTTAGGCTTATGAAGAACCATTTGAGACTTGAATGCAGATTCAATATTATGAACAATGAAATTATCATAGTTAGACAATTCAAAAATAGTAAGCTTGCCAATAAGACTTTCCAAAGTTAGGACATTACTAGGGTTACATCTTGACTCTTGTATTGCAGAAAATCTGATAGCATAGTAATGAAGTAAAGCTTTCAATATTTTACTAATAATAGTTTCATCATCAATGTTTCCATTAGCTCCTCTAATAGAATTTACTACCTCCTTAATTCTACCCTAATACTAAGCAATAATTTCACCTTCTTGCATTTTCATTTTATCAAACTTACCTCTCAAGCTTTCAGATTTGGCTTTGAATATATTTGTCTCCCCACCATAGATAGTTGCTAGAGTGTCCCACATTTTCTTTGCATTAGTACATCCTTGATATCTTCAAATCTGGGATAGCTTAGGGAAGATGAAATCTCCAACATTGTCTGATTATGTTCTTGTTTTTCTTTCATCTCCTTGATAGTCAAAGGTGTAGCAGGTGTTACATATTCATTTTCCATAGATTATTTCATCAAATCACCAATACCAGTTAGATGCAATTTCATCAAACTCTACCATGCATGGAAGTTCTCCTTGTTCAACTTCAGTACCTCCTTTTTGTACATCTTGATCATTAGCTTCAAGTACCTTTAACAATTTTCTCTATAAGCACCAAAAGCTCTGATACCAATTGTTAGAATAATTTTAGAATAACTGAGAGAGGGGGTGAATTAGTTATCCTCAGGTCTAGATGTACCAATTCAAATTTCTAGCTCTTCAACAAACTCAGATCTAATGAGAAATTCTAATCGGTCTCTATAGCATATACCAATAACATAAAACTTGCAGTCCATTGTCCAATTGTAATTAACTTGTAGAATATAAAACTTTAACATCATTCACATCAAATAACATTCACACATGTATAACACTAGGATTTATAGTCAAAACCCAATTTGGGAAAAACTACTTGTAACATGCTATTGATTTTCACTCTTTTGAAGTGAGATTTGTGAGAAGCTAACCTGGTTAAAGGTTTACAATACGCACTGTTAGGTGTGACCCAGTTAAAGGATTTAATCACCCTGTTAAGAGTGGCCTTTTTAGAGGGCTTAAGAACTTTCCATCAAAATGTCACCTTGATTAAAGGATTTACAAAATGATTCTTAGGTCAATCTTGATTATAATATTTAGACTGATACAATGGTTAGAAATTAATAGTAGGTTCTGATCTAAAAATATACAACTCACTTTGAAAATATAGATCCACTTCTCTCATATGCTAATTTACTAACTAACCTTCATTTCCATCTCCAAATCTAATCTTCTCAGAATTCTCTTCAAGCAATCACAACTCTATTTAGCTCTTCAAAGCTTCACCTTCAACCTTCTACTTAGTCTCATCATTCAATAACATCAACCTCTTCTGTTTACTATAACCTCACAATTAGGTCATCCTTATACCTCCTTGATCGGGTAGATTAATCTTTTGCTACTTAATCTCTTCTGTAGATCTTAGGTTTAGGTTAGATTCATCGAATCCTTCCATCATTATGTTCTCCTTCTTTTCCTTCTAGATACATCTCCAAAATTATCTTTGAATCCATAAAAAAATGGTTTATCATGCATTAAATGCTTCATACCATTCATTAATAATGTCAACACATTTTACATATCCCAAGAATTCAACTATGTCAGCTAGGATTCTCAATTCCTTCTCAAAATGTAAATTACTGACACTTGGTCAATATTGTGTTTGTCTCCTTGGTCATTACTATGTGTCTTGGTCATTGCAAATACTTTCCTTCCTAGAAAATAATGTTTTTGATCGGTAATTATCTTTCACTCGGCAATTACTGATGTTTGCTCGACACTAGATTTTCTCAGCATATACTAGTACTCGGTCAACACTAACATCACTCAGCTTAAACTAGATTTCTTCACTTTTTCTCGATTAAGCCCATGTTTCCAATATTTCTTGTAATACCCCTCTAACCCTAATATGATTTTTGTGTTTTTGAAAGAATTAAGATCTTTCGATGTTTTCTTACAGCTTAAGTTGTACATGATACTTGTTTGATCTATTCCTATAGTTTGCTTATAATAATTTCATAAGCTAGTACTCAATGATTCTAATATTAGACATACTATCTAAACTAGATACCAGATACCAGATGTAATGCCCCACCAGGAAACCCAAGAGGACAAGACATAAACCTCTATAAAATGCAAGAAGTAAATTTCTTTTTTTTAATTTTAACTAGAATAATATTCATCATTACACTTCATATTTCTAAAAGAAGAAATAATTTTCTACTACTTGAATGTAATATTTATACAACTTAATTCCTCATGGGTCCCCTCATGTCGCTACTAAAGCAACATCATATAAACCATTTACATGCATAAGATATTCATGGAATCATGAGCTTACAAGATCTATGTTCATTTTAATGCATCAAGTTAAATGTCCCTAACTTATTTCTTTTATTAAACATAAGTTAATCATCCAACATCATTATTCCTTTTATCAACTCATTCCATAAATTCATATTGATTTCATCTACATCTACTATCCTTTATATCATTTTTCTCTAATAATTTAGGTAAGAGATTAATATTCATTAAGGTAGGCATCATCCTAGGTACTTCATTAACATGAACCAAGTATTAACATTAAAATCAAATTACTATTTTATTGCATTTTTTCATAACCATTTATTGTTAATAATTTCAATCACTAATCTATCATTTCTCAATAATTTCCTTGGATTCTTTCATCAAGAGAGAATACATTATTGTTGTGATACATCATTATATATAACTATATTTAAGATTATTTCCTTTACACGTGGACAACATAAGAGGATAGGAGAAATAACATAAACACTTTCTTTTAATGCTAGTAACATGTCCAATATTCCACATTCTTTTCCTTTTCTTTTACCTAGAACTACCCATTCCCTTATGCATTGCTTTGAATTGAGATTACATCAATACTACAAGACTCCTTTTAGGAGATTAAAAATTACATGAATACAAATACATAAGTACATCTCAACATATTAAAATATCCAATAAGGAATCTTCAACTACAGATCTGGAAAAGAATATGTGCTAGGATCATCCAAAGAATCACGATCAATACCTCGATATAAATATTAACCACCTAACCACGTGGAACCAATAGGCCCACTCCCTCAAGCTAGGATATAGAACCAAAGGCCCATACAAGAGGTAACAACTAGGAAATTCCTAAGGTGGTGATAAAATTTCCCCAAAGTCACAACACAAAAGAAAAGACAAGAAGACCACAAGGACTACCAGAGGCATGATAAAATTTGGTAGAGACTCTAAGCTACAAGCTAGGTGAGTGTCATTGCATAGCCCTCACCCCTTGGGTTGTCCTAGTACTAGCCACTCTTGGCCCCGACCCCCAAGTAGGCACATGCGGAACTGAATGCCTCTCGTACAGACAAGGTCATTCATTCGTACCTACACATAGGTACCTTCTCCCACTCCCATCCTTAGTCTTTACTAGCACTAAAGGAATGGGTGAGGAAAAATTAATCTTGATTAGTGTGTAATTTCCCATTCCAATAATCTCCCATTCCCAATTCATTTATTTAGGTTATCACTTGATTAAATAACTTATAGTAGGTTATCTTGGTACTAGCCACTTAGGGCCCCAGCCCCTCACTATGAGCCACTCACCTAGTGTACTTAGGTTCCCTAAAATACATATAAAAATCATAAGAACATAATAGATTCATCATCAAGAATCAACAACATTTGATTGAGTTTAGGAAAACATATGTTGTCCCTAGTCCACTTGACAACCCTAAACCCAATATGGAATTCAGAATTTTCCAAACATATAAGAAGACATCCAAGTGATATTATAAATATATTTAGATTATGCATAAATCCTATTAACCAAAAAAAAATTCTAATAGCCTCTGGTAACCATACGAAACCTTAAAACTTAATGATGTTCTTAAACTGAATTATTTCAAGCAAGGATTAAATGCAAAGAATAGTCATCATAGAACAGTCATCCATATCTTCCACAAAACAAATAAAAAAATAAATCGCTTCAGTGGAGATTTAGATAACATAATTATAGACTCTCAATTTGATTTTTAGAAAGATCCAATGGTGGGAAATAAATTTATGACTTCTAGTTTAAAACAGAAAATTCTGGTTAGGGTTCAGACCTGCCTTCACTAAAACAATTGTAATTTTCACAAAACATAATTAAAATTCCCCAAACTAATTGGAAATGAAATATAAGAATTATTAGAGTCTCTGATATCAAATTAAGACATTTATATGATCATATCAGCCTGTAGCATATGAATACATTTGACAGAAAATTCAGAATCAAGAATAGACAGGCATAGTCTACCAAAATGTCAAAAATAAGGCATTAATTTGACCCTAAAAATAAAATCAGAGAGATACCCATTTGAGATATATGAATTGTACTTCAAAAAAATCAATTTAGTAAAACCCTAGATGCAATTTAAATTATTATAAGAATAGATCTCCAAAAATGGGTTGCTAAAAACCCTAGGAAAACACATGCCAATTCTTACAAACAAAAACTTAAAACTTTAAAATAACCATAGAAATTAAAAGTATAGATATAATAAATAATTATAATATATAAATATATCCATAATCTATTAGAGTCATAAAGTAACTAAAATATTCAATCCATACCTCATGTCCTATGAAGGTTGAATTGAAGAAGGAAGGAAACAAAAGAGAAGAGAAATCCAAACTTGAGATGCATCCTTCAAACCCTATCCACTTTCAAAAATATCCATGAAAGAAAGAAATAATTCAACAGAAAAGAATCCCTCTCTCAACTACTGAAATTCTCACAAAAATGTCTCTCTCCCAAAAGCAAAGATAACCAAAAATTCTTAAAGACATATGCTTACAAACTCTCCCTCACATCTCCAAGTTTTCTCTCCAAAATCTCCATGAAAAGTAAGGCCATCCTCTCCTTAATGCTTCAGCCCCAAAATATCCTCTCTTCAAATGAGAAAGTAGTGCATATAAATAGATTTCCAAAGGTTGAGAGGAAAAGTAACCAACTCCCAACTAGCTCTTAACTAAAGGGTATTATAAAATAACTTAATATCATACAACTATATTACTCAAATATACAATAAAAGATTATTTGTATTCATTCATACATATATGTAATATTATCTTAACATATATGCATATGCCATCATTAATTACATCAATATCTATATATATAACCTATCCTCATTATTAATAATTAACAATTGAGAATAATATACCTCGCATTATTTAATATTTAATTATTAATAATATTATACTTTACATTAATCCCAAAATATACACCATCAACAATATCTACAATAATTAACATATAATCACATATAAATTATATATATATAAATACATATATGTGTGCACCCATATATATATTTCTATATATATATATATATATATATATATATATATATATATATATATATATATATATAGATACATGCCAAATACCAAACACTATAATCTATAAGATTATGAAGTAATAGATCACAATATTATTACATATTTATAATTACTATAGGATATAATCACTGAGGTAGAATAAAATCACATGCCTCAAAATAAATCTAATCATCCAAAGAGGCCATACAAATCATCTATGAAACATATCGAGAAAACCATAAGATCAAACAAGGTCAACCAAAGTCAACAAGGAAAGTCAAGCCAAACTCCTGAAACACAACATAGAAAGATTAACTAAGAATCATACCAAGACGGAGAAATAAATAAAATGAGTAAACAAATCATACAACCAAATGAATTCAAGTGGCCACAAGGCACTAACTACAACCATGCCCAACCGGGTGCGTTGGATCTGGGTTTTTGACCCAAAGGTTGACTAACAAAGAAGGAACCCTAATATTCCCAAATTGGAATAATGACAAAGGAAGACTCATGTAGGGGCCTTAGTACTATCTCCATAACAACAACCATCAAGGATTTGAGGGCATACTCAGACCTGTGAAGCTAGGTGAAGTCGATGCCCAATACCTACAAGCCTGCATCACAAAGAAGAAATACATATGCATGGATATACATATAAAAGAAAACATTGCGGACAGATGACCGAGATCGATACATCATGTGGACCTCAGTGATGTGAGTAACTACAACTTCGTCCTGAATCATGAAAACACATCATGTATATATATACACTCAAAGCATGTAGCATCATCATAATGAAGGTTAGAATCTCAAGCATTGTGTTAGTCTCTTATCAATACTAATAATAAATCAACATAATCAAATCATCAAGTGAGATATAAGATTCATCCAAAGTAACCTTAATATAAGAAAATATAAATAACCACTTATATATATCTATCAAGTACATATCATATAACATCCTAACTATGTTCATAAAGGTATTGAAGGTACTCAATACATACACAGAGATAAATACATACAAAAATGATATCTTTAGATAGTATGTCTAATATTAGAATCATTGAGTACTAGCTTATGAAATTATTATAAACAAACTATAGGAATAGATCAAACAAGTATCATGTACAACTTAAGCTGTAAGAAAACATCGAAAGATCTTAATTCTTTTAAAAACATAAAACTTATATTAGGGTTAGAGGGGTATTACATTTCTTCTTCACTTGGTGTTAAATATAAACAAAACATTATCTTGTCAATGTTCCAAGTAATCAAGTACCTATTGAAGTATCACATAAATCAACCTGTCTTTAGTTCTTCTTGTTATCTCCTCTTTTCAAACCCTCTTCATCAATCAAAAGATATGGTACTCTCCTAGATATAAATTGTCTTACTAGTTAAGGTTTGACATCAATGATAATATAACAATTGTTTCAATTGTAGCTTCCAATAGTATAGGAGTTGATAACCTAAAGATTATCTTAAATCAGTTCCTAAATTTAGTTCAAAGATCCATATTTGCATACTAAGATGTATTTGGATATAAGTTGTCAAGTTATGTTGATTGGTAAAGTATTTGAGATATCTTGTTGCATTTCATGAAGAAAAGTGTATCTTGGTTAATGGTAAAATAAAGTTAGGTAAGAAGCAGTAAATGCATATTATAGTCATTGGAAGCCTTGACCTAAAAGAAAAACTATAAATAGAGGGTTTTTCATTTCATTTTTACCTTACACTTTTGCAAGCACCTTTGAGCATTGATAGAGAGGAGATCACTAAGGGATTATGAGCATTTAGTTGAGAATTTAGAGCATTGTTATAGAACATTTGAGGTATTTTTAGTGTTCACCAAGCTGAATTTATAGATTCTATTACTATTAATTTGGAACCCTAGTATCTATTGAAGTATTTTGAGATCACAATGGTACCCAAGATGGAGAAACTAGTCATAGTAAATAATATTGACCCATTAAATCTGAAGGATAAGCTTCCTCCCACCATTGCTATAGAAATTGAAAAAACCGGAGCCCTATCCTCGATGTCACCAAGAGTCATTTTCATTGAAGACATTTGCACCTTTATTCATTGTAAGATCAAAGATATATGTCAAGGAGCGATTGATTCATCTTACCTAAACTTGTGTGTAAATGGAAATATGAAGAGTGACCACACACACTTGCAGACCAAGTTTTTGGTTCACGCAATGCATGTACCCATAATTTTTAAGAATGAATGGATGAGAATTGTCTTAAGTAGAGTACATGATCAATTTTGTGGCTTGATTGACCAGTAAAAATAACAATAGATATTTTTCATATAGTAACAAGATTTTTGATCGGTGATAGATAGAGGGCTTACAATAAAATAGATAAGAATAAGTTATGTAAACTTACCAAGGCTAAATGGTAAGGAAGAGGCCTAAAATTGTTTACAATTGAAGACCCTGAATTGAAGATTGCATCAAACATTATATACTATTGAATAGAGGTAAAATTGAATCACCTCTATTTATAATGTGTGCATGTTGTGATATGTGGGGAAAATATGAGATCCACTCCTAAATCCAAATTCCCAAAGGAGAGATCCAATTTGATCAACCAAAAGGTTAATGCACAATCGAATCAATCTATGGAGAATATGAAAGAGAGAGAGAAACCCTATAATTCCTTATGGTAGAATTGAAGTGTTTAGAATTTAAAATAATTGAAATGCAAGTACTAACCTCAAATTAGGGAAAATCTAGAAAATGCCAAATTCTAATGTCTGTGTGTACTTTCGGGCAATTTGCAACCTGGTTTGGACTGGAAATGCCGAGATGGAGAAAACCCAAAAATCTTTTTCCAAGATGACCTCAAGTTGACTTTGACCCTGATAAAACATTAAAGGCTAGATTCTTTATTTGAAGGTCGATTCTGATTTCATTCACAGATCTCAGAAGCTCACCGAAAAGGGTATCCAAATCCACTCTCAGATTTGAAATCCTGAACCTGTACCTACACAAAAAAGATGAACTTTGTTATTTGTTTGAGGGGTTTTCCTTAGTCAAACCCCAGTTTAGAATCAACCTTAATATTGAAATCGAAATGAGAATGCTAGCAAGTAGTAGAAATAGATCTAATAATGAAGCTATGACATTCAATAGATATGAAATTGTATTTTGAATGTAAACAAGTATATTGATATGAAAGCTTGAACACGATAATGGAAAAATCAAACCTCCATGATTGTATGCCTGGAATCCAACTTGATGGAAGAATGAAATAGATCTTGAAGATGAACAAAAGGATCTTGAAGGAAGATCACACCATCATGATGGCTAGATCTACGATATGAATGATGAATCTTGAATGCTTGAACCAAATCCCTTCAATGGCTTGAATGATTGAATCCTTGATCTTCAATGGAGAACTTTGATGCAGAAGAGAACTTGAATGCTTGACTGATTTCTTGCTTGATCACCTTGCTTGAGAGTGCTTGAGCATGAAAACTTGATTGAGAGATGAAGAAAATGAGAGAGGAAGACCTCCTTTTATAGTGAACTAGGGTAAAATCTTCTAGAGAGGCCACCTTGGAAAATTAAATCCCAATTAGGTCCTAACTTTTAGAAAATATACCTAGATCAAATGCAATTAGCGGATTTACCATTTTGAAACCCAAAATAGCCAAATTAGAGGCGGGAAAATAAATATCCCCGAAATCTGATACCCAAAAATCAAGGAATTTGGAGATTTGAAAGAGGGATGGAAAAATTGAGGTTGGGACTGACCTAGTCAGGTTTGAGCTTGATCTTGACCTAGTCAGGATCAACCTCAAATTTGACCCTATGGGCCCGGATCTAGTCAGAATCAAGACAGGAGGTCTTGGGGATGCCTAAAGAACTAGAAATGATATCAAAATGGGATAGAATGCCAGGGATAGGTATAGAATCCTATGATGACTATGATGAAGGCTAGGAAGACCCATTTATAAGTCCTAGCTAGAAATTAGGCCCATGGAAGAGGGAAATTAAGGAGAATCTTCAGGATCTTAACCCTAATTTCACCTAGAATAAAGCAAAAAAGAAGTGGAAAGTGGGGAGAAAGCCAGATCAAAGAAAAGATCAATTCAAGGCATCCAATATGACCCCAAACCACTTACTCAGAGGGCTAAACACTCTTAACATGGAAGTGCTTCCATTTTAAGATGATACATTAAGCCCCCACTTTAGCAAGAGTATGGACTCGATGCAAACTCTTCGTAAAGGAGAAGAAAGAGAAGATCCAAGTGGATTTGAAATGAGATAGAATGACACTTAGTTAGGGAGACTAGCCCCCAGGCTAAGGATTCTAACTCAACATACATGCACAAGGGTGCAAAAAACAAAAGGACACAAAAGGGGTTAGTACTAAAACAAACCCAAATCAACTAGCACAAGAAATCTTGCTAAGAAAAATTTCTTATACTAACATCATATTTGGAAAGCTATCATAAAACCATAAATGTTTACATAAGAAAGACAAGAACAACACTATAAATGACATAGCTTCATGAGCCAGTCCTACTAGCATGAATGCGAAAAGAGAGAAAGGGAAAAGAGTGATTACCTCACCTATTAAGATGCCCACCTTACCATGAATCACCCTAGAGGGAGAGACCAAAAGGTTTTCCCATAAACTATGCTTGCAATTGTAATGCATTTTCTGACAACTTCTGGAATATCCATAGATCTACCTTCTTGTATCACTATGAATATGAAATATGTGTCTCCTCAGGATTTAGCAACTTATGTGTGTTACCATCAGAAGATTTAGCATATAGGTGCGTGTCTTTTCAGGATTTAGCAACTTATGTGCATTGCCTTCCAAGATTTAGCATATTTGAAATTTGAAATGCATGTCCCTTCAGGATTTAGAAACTTATGCGCGTTACCTTCAAAGGATTTAGCATATTGAAAATTTGAAAAATGCATGTCTCCTCAGGATTTAGCAACTTATGTGCATTACCATCGAAAGATTTAGCATATAAATGTGTCTTTTCAAGATTTAGAAACTTATGCGTGTTACCTTCCAAGATTTAGCATGTAAAAATTAAAAAACTATAGTAGAAGGGAGGCCCTATATATGCCCCCCTCCCTAATATGGAAAAAATGTACTATTTTGACATGTTAAGGAAAGAAAAGAAGAAGGATAAAGCCTTCCTCAACATCAAGATAATATCCACAAACAACACCCAGTTCAAGCCAAGAAGGTCATAGCTCCTATGAGGCCATGGAAGGGATGAAATGTAAAGAGATATCCTACAAGAAGTGAAAAAAAAGTAACCCTTATGAGGGATAGCACATTGTTTAGTTTCCAGGGTAAGAGATATATCAACCATGGAAACCTAATGTCAAACAACAGAATAGGTTATGATCAAGGACAAAGATCCTTAATGCAAACCAAAATTTTCATGTATAATTGGATATCACATAATAGATAAATATTGCTTACCCTAGGAAAGAGGTGAATCTCAGAAATAAAAAAAAGAAGGAGATGGCATCCTCTCCCCCCAAGTGTAGGAACAAGGGTGAAAGAGGATACCAACTTCACAATGAAAGGAGATATCCTGTTGAGAAACAATGTTCACCATATCCTAAGCGGGGGATATTAACCCCTACATCCAAGAATATAGATAATCATGAAAAGGATATGTCGCTTATGGAAAAAGGATCCTCTAATGAAAAGAGATCTTATCAAAAAGACCCACACCAAAGAGGAGTGCTTTAGATAAAATATCATCTTTCAACAGTGGGAACAAAGATTCAATCATCAAGCCCCCTGTAAACAAGAGGAAGAGGAACCTTTGGAATGAGGGAAACAACTCTAACACCAAAGCAAGGGTGAGAGTTTATAAAGAACATAATTTTCAAAATAGAGAAGAAGTGATGACTTAGGACAACAACTGCTCATATAATAAGGTTATCCATAGTCAAAACATCCATTAATATGATGAAATGATATTTCCATATAAACAAATACCACTAAGCTAAGGAAAGTAGTTCCCTAGACAAAGAGAAAGAAAGAGGTACCATGCCCCCCAAAGATAGAGACAAGGGATACCTTTGCATAACAAATGTCTTAGAAAAGATATCTTGAAAATAAAAGATAGATTCTATGGATGATTAAAAACATAATGCAAAGCCATAGAAAAATAGGAGAGAAAGAATACCAATTAAGTCCCAATAAAAATACCTAATGGATTCTAGGAGACTTGATGAAGATACACCTCTTGCCCCCCAGTCATGAGACAAGAGGGAAAGAACATCTACATTATATCTAAAGGAGGGGAATCCCCTATATCAAAATTATGAACAAATTGTAAAACTACACGAGAGTGAGATATAATTCCTAAAGTATCTCTTTCTCTAACATATAACTTGAAGTGTTTACAATCAGCAAGTAAATGTTTGTTACTATAATGAAAAGGACATTTTTATTTTTGTAAAGCATCGATTGCCATAGGTCTAAAGATTTCTTTTTTGGAATTCATTAGTTCAACATATACCTTCTTAGCCACTTCTTAACGAGTATTAGGGTTATCTAAGATAGGTGTGGGGAGAGGAGGATGATGTTTAGCATCACCTACCTTAACTTGATATTTTGAACACCCAACACCATACATATTCAGTTTAGGGGGTATATGAACTAGAAATCTAATACCATGCTTGTTAACCCCAAGCCCTAAACCTTTATAACCTTGTTTAGTCACCATATTATATCTGGTAGTGTACATATTATGTAAAGCTTCTACGGGAAGTGATTGTTTATCATGTTCATGAGTAAAGGTTGCATAAGGTGGGATAATAGGTTTTGATGAAGTTTCTTTACCCTTTCCTTTAATATCATCATGAATCAGAGGAGAAGGTAAATCAAAGAAATCTTGCACATCCGCATCTTGAACTATAGCTTGAATCCCATCATAAGTATGGGAAGAGTGAGGATGAACAGATGGAGAATTAGGTATCGAATTAGGATTAGGAATATTATGATTAGGATTGATAGGATTAGGATTAGGATTGATAGGATTAAGATTAGGATTGATAGGATTAAGATTAGGAAGATTAGGAGATGGTGTATAATCTACCAAATTCTTCACACAATCCAAAAGATTAATAAGGTTACCACATAAATATTTAATGAAGATTTTAAATGTAGGCAGACTAGTGTTGGTTAACTTCATAAAATCATAAGAAAGAGCAAAGTGAAGGGTCATCAACATAATAAAGTGAATGATACTTTCATAAACATCATAGGTATTATAAAGAGATGCTAAAAGAAGAGTAATGAAGAACATAACTACAAACCAAAGCATCTTAATGATCACCATAGAAAATGAAATGCATGAAATATTTTTGGATTTTATTGATTATATAGATTTTTTTGTATTTCTAAATTTTAAAATGCAAGAGCATAAACTAGACCTAATCTAAAAGGAAATCTAACACTAAAAAGAAAGAGAGTAAGCTCGTCGGGTTCACCAAAATGAATAGAGGTAGAATGGAATCACCTCTATTTGTAATGTGTGTGTGTTGTGATGTGTGGTGAAAATATGAAATCCACTCCTAAATCCAAATTCCCAAAGGAGAGATCCAATTTGATCAACCAAAAGGTTAATGTACAATCGAATCAATCTATGAAGAATATGAAAGAGAGAGAGAGAAACCCTATATTTCCTTATGGTATAATTGGAGTGTTTAGAATTTGAAATAATTAAAATGCAAGTACTAACGTCAAATTAGGGAAAATATGGAAAATGCTAAATTCTGATGTCTGTGTGTACTTTCAAGCAAATCTACAACCTGTTCTGGATTGGAAATGCCGAGATGAAGAAAACCCAAAAATCTTTTTCCAAGATGAGCTCAAGTCAACTTTGACCCTCATAAAAGGTCAAAGACTAGATTCTTTATTTGAAGGTTGACTATGATTTTGTTCGCAGATATCAGAAGTTCATTGAAAAGGGTATCTGAATCTACTCTCAGATCTGAAATCCTGCACCTGTACCTACAAGAAAAAGAGGATTTTTGTTGTTTGTTTGAGGGGTTTGCCTTGGTCAAACCCCGATTTGGAATCAACCTTAATATTGCAATTGAAATGAGAATGCTAGCTATGTGCTAAAATATTTTCACACTTCTATGAATCCTTACATGAAAGAAAACTCAATAATGAGCCCTCACAAATCGATCCATAGCTCTCTATGCATGGAGTTGCAAGATTTATAAAATTTCTCTCAGCTAGAGCTATAAACTCATGACCTTGCTAGTCAACCACACAATGAGAGATTCCAAATGAATGCAATGCTATGCAAATCTATATGAGAATGAAAATTAATCTTATGAGAATGAAGATGCAATTAAGCTATGAAAATGGAAATGAAAGAGTTACAAACCCTCTAATTAAACTATGTGAGATTAATCTAAAACATGAAAGGAAATGATACCATGATAATGCAACTATGATGTAAGCTAGGATGTGATGTAGATGCAAGATGAATGCCAATGATGTTCCAAATCTTCAAAACTTGATGCAAGAATATCTCCAAAAGCTTCAATGACTTAAAAAAACCTGTAGCATGATAATTCAAGTATGTATTGTGTGTGCAAATGAGGAAGAGAGCTCTTCTTTTATAGGAAGTGAAAAATAATGGACCATGGAGATTAAGAGGCAAAAGACTTAATCAACGATGGAGAAAAAAAGAAGCTTGATCATTGTGCACAAATATCCTCCAATAAGAAAATTAGAAGCATTTACTTTATGTTGAGCATTTAATTTATGTCCATGTGAGACAAAAGTACTTTTATTTTATTTTATTTTTTATTTTTATTTATAAATAAGAATTAAATGTTTTATTTGTGCAACAAGGATAAAAAGAAAAGTGGGGATTTTTTATTTAAATAAAAGGGGAGGAAATTTCTTTTAATTAAATAAAGGCTTAGGATAAAGTGATTTTATTATTTAATTAAAAGAGATTTTTAATTAATTAAAAGGGAGCATGTTCTCTTAATTAAATAAGATTTTTATTTTTATTTTTTTTAATTTAAATAAGGCTCAAACCTTAGAAAATATTGAATTGATTATGATTTGATCAAGGAAATTGATATATTTGAAAAATGTTGATATTTGAAAATATTGATTCAGAGATTTGATAAATTGTAGAAATGGGGCCCAAAGTCTAGGGGACCATTTTAGGGTGCATACATTTGCCCCTCTTTGACTAGTGTGTGATGATTTTGGGAACACATGTAGTCAAAGAAGAATTGAAATGTGAGATCGATTTGGGATCACAAAACAACCCAGATGTGTGTTCATTTTGGGAACACATCAGGACAAGCATAAGCAAAAGCTGAAAGACAAGACCAACACCGTCGCTGCTAGGTGCAAATCAAGCCTTAGACAAAACTATCACCGTCACTGCTAGGTAATAATCAAGTCTAAAAAATAAGAGATAAAAATTGAAAGATAAAATCACCACTGTCGCTGCTAGGTGATAATCAAGTCTCAAAATAAGAATCTCAAGCTAAGCTAAATGATAAAGCTGAATCAAAGATTAAAGCTGATAGGTACTGCCCCCTCAGAATTGAAATCAAAATCAGGTAGAGGAGAATAGAAAATTGATAAACTTGATCAAGTCATAATAAATCATAATCGAAGGATGGAGCATGATAGGATAATCATCAAATAGTGAAGATATGCCCCAGGTTGACTAGGTTTGACTGGGAAAGATACAGGATAAAGATTAAGTCAAACCTTAGAGAGAGGAAGCGAAAGGGGTGAATGAAAGACTAGA
Organism: Chamaecyparis obtusa; assembly: GCA_027943335.1. NCBI lineage: Eukaryota > Viridiplantae > Streptophyta > Pinopsida > Cupressales > Cupressaceae > Chamaecyparis > Chamaecyparis obtusa. The sequence goes on from BSBK01003761.1 coordinate 66,872, forward strand.
AGTTTGAAAGACATGGAAAGGAAGAAATTTCATCAAAGATCAAAGAATTATGCCTCAAAAGGTCAGTCAACTGCATAAAAGAATGAGAAATCTTGGAAATGTGACTCGGATTTCAATTTCAAGTCCGAAACGGATAGAAAATGATGTGACATGAAAGACCAAAAATGAAAGATATGATCAAGAAGAACTAGAAAATGAGCACAGTTGACCAACTAGTCCGTAGATGATAAAAAGGAGAGCTCTCTTCATATGTAAGATGCAAAAACTAATCTAACATGAACCTAAAAATGCAAGCTACTATGAAAGTGGTTGACTTGCAAGGTCACAACACTTATAGAGATCTAATTATCATCATCGAGCATTATTGGTAGCATCGCAAGATCATACAATGCACACTAGCATAACTATGTGGATATGAATATGATCTTTATCAGATAGAAATGTGGAAATCCCACCTAGGCATCAAAGACATGGAGGTCAAGATGACTAGTGTAGTGAGATTACCTAAATTTTGATATGGCGAGATTATACTTGTATCAAGACACATGACAGTCAGGATAACTAGAAGCATGCACTCACAAAATAGTCAAGGATAATACCTTGTCAATCCATAGTGTCAAGGAAGACCAACATAAATGCTCATGACAGTTAGGACCAACAAAATATACTCACAGGCAGATAAAGAAATCAAACATGTTCTCATTCCCTCAGTCTTCTAGCTATGCATCATTGAAAACTTCTCAGGGAGAGACCACTCATCAAAGAAATTCTCATAAACAGCACACAAAGAAAAGTAAAGTCACCATATCTCAAGCGAATTGATTGTTTAAGTTCATGTGTGTGTTGTTCATAGAGCCAGACTCTGAGTATCACATCTGCTTAGTGAGAAATATCACATTACACTTGGACTATTGGGTAAGACATCTGATAAGTGTTAAGAAACACTCGACGCAAGGGCAGTTTTGAAAAACATTGTTTGGGGTGGTGCTGAAAAACACCTGTTGTGAAATGCCCCAAGAGACAAATGCACCTAAAGGACCAATGCTAATAGGTATGCCCTTTAGACAAAGATAAAGACCAATTCCAGACCAATTCCTATTTTTTTTGTATTTTTGCTACCAAGGCGCCTGTTTAGGTTTTCACCAAGGCATTTTTTCTATATTTTTTTAAATTTTTGAATTTTTGAATTTTTTTGTATTTTTTCAGGACTTTTTATGCTTTTTAAGATTTTTTCAACATCATATATCAATTTTTTTTTATATTTTTTCAGGATCATAAAATATGTACAAAGGATGCCCCCAGACAGAATGGGCATTAAACTCATGAGCAAGATCACATCGTGCAGTCCCAATGTTTAGGAAGGTGAGGGACAAGAGGGATAAGCAAGCTGGTAGAAAAGATGGAAGACATGAGAATGAAGGAGAGTGAAGGGAAGAAATCCTCAAAGTCAAACTCCTCAAGAGTACCCAAGCTAGGGAAAAATTATCAGGTGAAGCACATTTGGATAAGTAATGAAAGGCCAGCATAGAATAAGCCTCAAAAGCGCACTGCAAAAGAAGGAAGGGATGTAATCCAAAGGAGTAGACATGTCAAGAGGCTTCATAGCATCATTTTTTTACTCTTTTTACTAGATCAAGACCAAAGGGGAAAAAGATAGCGAAAGGCTAGAATGAATGGAGGAAAATGAATATGAAAGCTAAACATGAAAGGAATGAAAGCAAGATCATCATAACATAGCTCACAAGATAGCCAAATGGTCGTGTATAGATCAACATTGTCAAGATCAAAGAGAGAAGATGGAATGGATGAAATATGTAGAAGAACTACGCATGATGCCTGATTGCCAGGTTTTCATCATGGTACTTATCCAAGGTGCCACAAGGGAGTGGTTTTCACCATAGGATGAATTTATTTCTCTTTAGTTTTGCTACCAAGGTGCCTATTTCCAGGTTTTCACCATGGCACATTTTAAATTTTTTTCATTTTTTTTTTGTTTTCATTTTTTTCATTTTTTTTATTTTTTTGAATTTTATAAGTTTTTGGAAGAAAGCAAGCTTTTCAGATAATGCTTCTTGAAAGGATAAACCATGATATACCAAAGATTCAAAATGATATGCTCAAAGATGCTGATAGGGAAAGGAAGATGGAAGAGAAAAATGGAGGATAAGGCTTTATGTAAAGCGAGTGAGGTTGGAAGATATGAGGAATAGGCAAATAAGGAAAAATGATAGAAAGTAGAAGGATAATGAATGGAAACATTGTGAAAAGGTAGATGGAAAGGAAGACAAGATCAACATCAACACACACCTTGAAGGGTGGTGAGAGGATGGAGGAAATGTGAATGAAGGAATACAAGAAGGAATATAGTGAATATTTAGTAGAGGTTGTGGTTCAGGCACATGGAATGGAAGAATGTTTTGGAAGATGAAGTGGAAGCCTTTGGAAACTTGAATGTCAACTTCACTTTTTGTTCAACATTAGACTCTTTCAATAGAGACTTTGGAATCCATATAGCTTTAGGCTTTTTATTTCCTTTTGATGTCTTAGAGAGAATATCTTGAATGATGGATTTTGGAACCCATACTTGTCTTGTAGTTTTCTTCTTAGATATCTCTTTTGACTTTATGTTTCCATGTCGATTAGAGGAGACATGGTGATCTTCTTTTTTTGATGAATTTTTGTATTGCTTCTTTTTCTTGTATTGAACATTCAAGTTACTTCCAAAAGACTTGGGACTTGTGGAAGAAGAAGGAAAATATGACTGGTTTAGATGGGTGGGTGGATGAAAAGGATTCAAGGGTATGCATCTATGTTGATCTTGAGGGAAGATAGGAGATGGAGGGATGTAAGGACCCAAGATGGATGATGAATTAGGAGAGTTAGGAGGGGAAAGTGAAGGGACATAAGGGCCCAAGATGGATGATGAATTATGAGAGTTAGGAGGGGAAAGTGAAGGGACATAAGGACCCAAGATGGAAGGCAAACATGAAGCCCTTAGTATTGGTGGAGGAGGTCCAAGGATGGACGTGGAAGATGCAAAAGGATAATCAATAAGTTCATTAGCATCTATATGACAACCAAGGATATCAGCATCTTTAGAGTGAGCATTAGAGTTTTCAACAGGATCTTGGACATCTTGAATAGGAGTAGTTTCTTTGATAGGATCATTCGTAGCTTGCAAAGATTTAGGAAGAAAAGAAAGTGGAAGTGAACATGGAGTGGTAGAACAAGAAGATGAAATACTTTGATCTTGACAAGGATCTTTGGATAGCACAAGTGTAGAATTTTTTCCTTGATTTTCAATATGCTTATCATTGGAAGTAACAACACCATTTTTAATAACCTTAATGGAAACATCATCTTTGGAAAGCGCAAGTGTGGTAAGGTTATTTTGATCGTCAATAAGCTCAATGGTGCAAGTAGTAGCTTGATCTTTCTTAGGAGATGGTGGAATGAATGCAAAAGAGCGTAGAGGATCAAAAGAACCATGAAATGGAGGAGAGACATCATGAAAATAATTGGATGACATGGAGGGTTCTTGATCTTGATCTTTATTTATATTTTTTTCTTTATCATTTTTAGGGTCCTCTTGACATGGAGCCACTTTTAAGGACAAGGAAGCATGTTGGAATTGTATGGAAGACTTTGGAAAAGATGGTGAAGAATTAGCTGAAGTAGGCATTATAGCGCATAAAAGCTTAGGTTTCTTAGGTTTAGCATTATTGAAAGTATTTGCAGCCAAATGAAGGTTAGCTTGAGTATCTTTAAGAGGTAGCCTTTGAGGATAACTATAGGGAACCGCATGAAAAGTCTTAGGATCTTTGTTGGATGAAGGATTTGTGATAGATTTAGAGTCTTCTTGACATGGATCCACTTCTAAGGACAAGGAAGCAGGTTGGGATTGTATGGAAGACTTTGGAAGAGATAGTGAAGAATTAGCTGAAGTAGGTAGTGTAGCAAATGAAGGCTTAAGATCTTTTAGTTTAGCATCATTAGAAGTATTTGTAGCAAAGTGAAGGTTAGCTTGAGTTTCTTTAAGAGGTAGCCCTTGAGGATAACTATAGGGAACTGCATGGAAAGCCTTAGGATCTTTGTTGGATGAAGAATTTGTGATAGATTTGGAAGACTCAGAAGCTTTAAGAAATGTATGGGCATTGGAGGAAGTAGAGGATGGAAGGGAACCATCACAAGATAAAGGTTCAACATTAACATGATCTTTCTTGAGAGTGTCATCTTTATTTTCAACATGAATGTTCTTAGAGGAAGGATTCTTATAATATTTACGTTTCAAATCAGCACGGTGCATTTTATATTCCTCAACAGTAGTAGCTGGATTATAATCAAGGTATTGTTCACAAAACTCATCAAAGTTTCTTTCAAAATCTGAATCATACAGATCAACATCACAATCTTTCTAATATGGGGACCCATTTTCAGTAAGCATAAGGACACGACTAGGAGGACCCTTAAGAATAGAGGTATCATAGGTATGGCTATATTGTCCATCATCATAGTCATCATAGTCATCATAGGTGGGTGCGTCACTCTTCATGGAAGAGACATCATAAGGACTATCACGTTGCTCATTATGGTATGTCTTGTGAAGAGAAGTAAGACTCTTGGGAAAAGTAGAAGAAGAACGAGATCATGAAGAGGAAAATGAAGAACTAGTGGAGGAAGAGGACTTGGATAATGAGAAATTTGAATGATGTTTAGAAGAGTCGTGATAAGATTTGGAAGATGAAGAATGTGAATAGTGTTTAGAAGAATCATGATAAGACTTAGAAGATGAAGAATGAGAATGATTTTTGGAAGAGTCATGATAAGACTTGGAAGGTGAAGAAGAATAAGAAGATTTAGATGATGAAGAATGTTTGGAAGAAGAAGATCATGATATGATCATGTTTATGATTCTAGAAAAGGCATCTGATTTAATCATCTTTTCTTTTATTTTTTCTATAAATTCATCACTCATGAGAATTTTGGAGGAACAACACTTTTTGAATATGTCAATGAGCTCAAGATCATCTATTCTTAATAAAGGTTCCAAAATCAGATAGTCAAGATTCATGGTTATAGAAGAGGAGGAATCAAGCATGGAAGAAATGAATAGATGAATAGAAGAAGGTAGATTAGATAGTAAGAGGAAAAGAATCAAGAAGAAGAAGAATAATTTCCCATGGGAATAGAAGACTTTAGAAGAACATGGGAAATGGAGAAGAAAGATGAAGACTAAGAGTCATCTTGTGCAATTGGTACCATAACGTTCATTGAGATGTTGAGCAACATGAAAACACTTAAGATCTGACCTGGACTGACCAAGGAAGACCAAGCTTCTAAGGAGAACTCACTACAGTAGGATGGAACTCAGTTTCAATATTCCAAATAGATCTTTCAAAAGATTTCACAATGATGATCAAGCACATAGAACAGCAACCAAGGAATTCAAGCAAACAGTCTTCAAGCAATGGGCAAGGGACAAAGAAACCTTGCGCATGAATAGAGATAGTGACTTGGTATGCTACTCCTTAAAGATTTTACTTGTGTATGTTCTTGAAAATATTTTAGTAGGCACATAGAACACAACAACATCTTATCAAGCTGTCTACAAGGATATACATGGCTTTTCTAAGGAGTCCTCAATGTACGCAAGGTACGTGAGGCCCAAATTCATAGATGAGAATAATCCAAAATCACACAGCCAGGGGGAGACGGTAACCCAAATCTCCTCCTTCACTTCTCAAAGGTATAAAGTTCTTTGAGGCTTAGCCAAGAGTGATATAAAACTCAATTCCCAAGAGAGGTGTCTTTGGATTCACCTCCTGATATTTATACTCTACCGAAACACAAGAGTTAAGGTCATCCCTTAAGGTGGTGTGTCCCCAAGCAGGCCTTCTAGAAATAAAAACTAAGTAATTCACTATCAAAAGTATTTAGAGAACTAAAGGTGGAACACTTAACTCTTCTAGTAAATGTGAAGTGAGTCCAAAAGTGAAACATTTAACCCTTTAAGATAATGTGAAGTGAGTCGAAAAGTGGAATATTTAACCCTTTACGATAATGTGAAGCAAGTCCAAAAGTGGAACATTTAACCCTTCAAGAGAATGTGAAGTGAGTCCAAAAAAGTGGAACACTTAACCCTTCACATAAACTCAAAGTGAGTCCAAAAGTGGAACATTTAACTCTTCACACCAACTTAAAGTGATTCCAAAAGTGGAACATTTAACTCCTCACATCAACTCAAAGTGAGTCCACACCTTAGAAAACAAGTGAGTTCTAAAAAGCACAAAAGGGTTGCCTAGTGGAGTAATTAATGCTTCTTTCTTGTAGACCCCTCCCCTTTAATGTGGTGCTGATCTTGCAACCATGGGACGGAAATGAGGGGCCAGTGGATTAGCGAGTCCAATAACCCAAGATAGAAATCTAGATCAATCACAAGTAATCTAAAGTTTCTTATCAATACTACTCACAAATGACAAAGGGTTGAATCAATGGAATATTTAACTTTCCAAGCAAACATAGAGTGAGTCCACAAAGTGGTGCATTTAACTCCCTATGTAAACAAGGAATGAATCCATGCCCTCAATCACTCAATGAGATATTTGATATTGAAACCAAGAATTACTTAAGGTTTAAACACAAGCATTCACTTACACAAACTTGGAAAAACAAATCTATGTTCTTTCATTTCCCATTAAGAGCATCAATTGAAATGTGTTCTATGAAAGCATGTAAACACTCAAGCCAAGTACATGAGAGGTTCAATTTTAATCCCAAAATCCAAATGTTGTAGAGATGGAACAAAGTACCTCAAGTCCAACGCTTTGTTTTAAACATTTTCCATGAAAGCAAGAGCACTTTCAAATGAACAAGACAAGAAAATAAGTAAACAAGATATGCAATGTATATCCAACTTATGCAAACCCTAGGGTTAGATCTAAAAATCAATTATTAGGAGCAATGATAACCAGCAAATAATCCAAATGATAACTCATATCATGCAATAAACAATGAAAAATAAGTGCATACCCATCACAAAATTTTATTTTTTTTGCATTTGACCTAGTCAACAAGATCTAATTTTTACCACATGAATTCAGACCCCAAACTCAAAATGTAGAAAAAAGACCTCTATCAAAAAATAGAGAGCTTTCCAAAAATGTAAAAATTTTAGAAAAATCTTTTCATTTGTGTCCTAGAGACCCATTTTATCAAAACATACTAGTTTTTATAAATTGACCAAATGAGCTATGATATAATTTCTAAATTAAAAAAACAATTAGTGGACCCCCTGTAGAATTCTAAGACCTTTCCAGAAATGTAAAAATTTCTGAAAAATACACTGATTTTCACCAAAAATTGATTTTTTATGAAAAATCAAGAAAAAATCATAAAAAATATAAATCACCTCCAAAAATTCTGAAATTTTTTTTGGAGCTTCTTGGATATGTCACTAATTGGAAAAAACATTTTTAGACCAAAATACCAAGCTTTTTGAGAGATATGATCAAATCTTTCAAATCTAGGGTTTTTCATCTCCAAACAAATCTGCACAAGGGTTAGCTCCAAAAATAATCAAAACCAGCATGCAAGAGGTGGGTTGCCCCACGGCGGGTGCCAAAAAAATGTGTGCTAAAATTTTTTCACACTTCTATGAATCCTTACATGAAAGAAAACTCAATAATGAGCCCTCACAAATCGATCCATAGCTCTCTATGCATGGAGTTGCAAGATTTGTAAAATTGCTCTTAGCTAGAGCTATAAACTCATGACCTTGCTAGTCAACCACACAATGAGAGATTTCAAAAAAATGCAATGCTATGTAAATCTATATGAGAATGCAAATTAATCTTATGAGAATGAAGATGCAATTAAGCTATGAAAATGGGAATGAAAGAGTTACAAACCCTCTAATTAAACTATGTGAGATTAATCTAAAATATGAAAGGAAATGATACCATGATAATGCAACAAAGATGCAAGCTAGGATGTGATGTAGATGCAAGATGAATGCCAATGATGCTCCAAATCTTCAAAACTTGATGCAAGAATATCTCCAAAAAATTCAATGACTTAAAAAAACTTGTAGCATAATAATTCAAGTATGTATTGTGTGTGCAAATGAGGAAGAGAGCTCTTCTTTTATAGGAAGTGAAAAACAATGGACCATGGAGATTAAGAGGCAAAAGACTCAATCAACAATGGAGAAAAAAAGAAGCTTGATCCTTGTGCACAAATATCCCCCAATAAGAAAATTAGAAGCATTTACTTTATGTTGAGCATTTAATTTATGTCCATGTGAGACAAAAGTACTTTTATTTTATTTTTCTTTATAAATAAGAATTAAATATTTTATTTGTGCAACAAGGATAAGAAGAAAAGTGGGGATTTTTTATTTAAATAAAAGGGGAGGAAATTCCTTTTAATTAAATAAAGGCTTAGGATAAAGTGATTTTATTATTTAATTAAAAGAGATTTTTAATTAATTAAAAGGGAGCATATTCTCTTAATTAAATAAGATTTTTATTTTTATTTCTTTTAAATTAAATAAGGCTCAAACCTTAGAAAATATTGAATTGATTATGATTTGATCAAGGAAATTGATATATTTGAAAAATGTTGATATTTGAAAATATTGATTCAGGGATTTGATAAATTGTAGAAATGGGGCCCAAAGTCTAGGTGACCATTTTAGGGTGCATACACTAGCAAGTAGTATAAATAAATCTAATAATGAAGCTATGACATTCAATAGATATGCAATTGTATTTTGAATGTAAACAAGTATATTGATATGAAATCTTGAACGTGACAATGAAAAAATCAAACCTCCATGATTGTATGCTTGGAATCCACCATGATAGAATAATGAAATGGATCTTGAAGATGAACAAAAGGATCTTGAAGGAAGATCACACCATCATGATGGCTAGATCTAAGGTTTGAATGATGAATCTTGTATGCTTGAACCAAATCCCTTCAATGGATTGAATGCTTGAATCCTTGATCTTCAATGGAGAACTTGGATAGAGAAGAGAACTTGAATGCTTTAATGAATTCTTGCTTGATCACCTTGCTTGAGAGTGCTTGAGCATGAAAACTTGATTGAAAGATGAAGTAAATGAGAGAGGAAGACCTCCTTTTATAGTGAACTAGGGCACAATCCTCTAGAGGGGCCACCTTGGAAAATTAAATCCCAATTAGGTCCTAACCTTTAGAAAATATACCTAGATTAAATGCAATTAGAGGATTTACCATTTTGAAATCTGAAATAGTCAATTTAGAGGCGGGAAAATAAATATCCCCAAAATCTGATACCCAAAAATCAAGGAATTTGAAGATTTGAAAGAGCTGTGGAAAAATCAAGGTTGGGACTGACCTAGTAAGGTTTGAGCTTGATCTTGACCTAGTCAGGATCAACCTTGAATTTGACCTCATGGGCCCAGATCTAGTCAGAATCAGGACAGGAGGTCTTGGGGATGCCTAAAGACCTAGAAATGATATCAGAATGGGACAGAATGCCAGGGATAGGTACAAAATCCTATGATGACTGTGATGAAGGCTAGGAGGACCTATTTCTAATTCCTAGCTAGAAAATAGAGCCATGGAAGAAGGAAATTAAGGAGAATCTTCAGGATCCTAACCCTAATTTCACCTAGAACAAAGCAGAAAAGAAGTGAAAAGTGGGGAGAAAGCTAGATCAAAGAAAAGATCAATTCAAGGCATCCAATATGACCCCAAACCACTTACTTGAAGGGCTAAATTCTCTTAACATGGAAGTGCTTCAATTTTAAGATGATACACTTGCAAGATTTTCCAATCATCTCAAGTAGACAGTGTACCATGTGGAGCAGTAGACATTGCCTATAAAATTGTTAAGGATTTGAAGATTGATTTGTGTGAGATACTATTCAAACAACTAGATGACAACATAAACACCCTTTAGAAATAAAAGACAAATACATTCAAGTTCAGACCATTGTTGGTATGTATCTTCTTTTACTTCAAAAACTCATTTCCTATAATCGGTGAAGTTACATGGAAAGCAGATATACCCATTGTTTATCAAATTAGTGAGTTTATTCAAGGGATGGGTGATAATTTTAATGTGGTTATGGATGATTATTTTAGAAATTTTGAATATAGAATGCACAAGAGGTACAAAATTCCACCTCAGTTAGTGGAGGAATATAAGGATGAACTTTCTTTTTAAGTTGATTCTGATGTTTATATCATAAGGTGTGTGGAACCTAGAACTAAGTGGTTACCACTAATGGGTTATGAAATGAAAGTAGATGCAACCGCTATTTGGATAAAAGGACTATTGGAGAAACTGGTTGATAGAACTGTAACTTGGTATGGAACTTATGAAGAGGTTAAGGAGAAAATAAGAGTAGGTATATTTATACCAAAATCAATCAGGAAAATAAGTAAAATGATAAGTGCGTTATCACAGAGTCTATGAATTGTTGAGGTTGAAGATGAACAATTTTCTAAGCCTTTAGAGATCAAAGGGAAGAAGATAAAAGTTAAGAAAGAAACCCCTAGTCTAGCTGATGTAAGACCATCTACAAGGTCTACCTCTACACCAAGAGGGAAGAATAAAGTAGAAGTTGAACTAGTAAAGACAAAGACCTATGTTAGATATGGCAAGGCCACTGGTAGGCTAAGAAGAAAATTGAAATTGTAGAAGGAGAGTGATACTAAGTCAGATGATTTATCACAATTTAAGGTTGCACCAAGAAAAAAGGTAAAGAGTCTTGATGAGTTTCTCAAGACATAAGAAATATATGGAGGTCATTCAGTAATGAAAGAATTGAAATATGACATAAGAACTAATGAGGAAAAGGACAAGATTGAAGACACAGTCATTACTACACTACATAAATTTAGAACCACACCTGTTGAAGTGGTACAAAATCTTGATGAAGAACTCTATAAGAGAATTGATGCAAGATTGAAGTATTCCCTTGCTTCCAAAAAATAATTGAGGGAAACATTGTCCCTAACTTGACAGAGAGAGGAATAAAAGATACACTAAAAGAATATTTGGCAAGATTTCTAGTAATAGGAAGAGCTTTTGAGCATCATGGTTAGTCAACTGGAAGAAGTACAAAAAGATACTAATGATATTTGAAGAAAGATACTTTTTATATAACAATAGACTATTGAAGGAGTAAACGTTCAATCAGATAAATCTAAACCAGTTGAGTTGCTAACTAATCAGGAAGAAGTTTGTTAGTCCATTTTCCTATCAATGTAAAAATCCTTTGAAAATGGCCTATTTCCTGGCAAGTTTTCATGAAATGTCCTACCCCATGCTCTTCAATGTGTCACCTTGCTCCAGTCCAAAACACACGTGCTAAATTGCAGAATCCAGAAAGTTATTCGAGTTTCAAGGTCTACAGGAAATGATTTCAAAATCTACCATAGTGCTGAAAACCCACAGTATTTTTGAAAATCCATGATGTTTTCGGTCTATGTGAAAACCTTCATTGTTTTTGACCTTATGCCTTCTCGCTTTTGTGCACTTATCTTTTGGCATCAAAAAATTTGTGTGTTTTTAATCTTTTGCCGAAAACCCTGTGTGTTTTCAACCTCACACTTCTGCCTTGTTTGTTGGCATTTCCTAATTGCGTAAGTGCGATGGATGGTGGGCCTGGGCCTGTAGGCTCTTCTTGATTGGTTATCACATGGCCACATGTCAGACTTTTCTGACATGTGATCATGCAACTGCTTGCCACCTATTCGCGTGGGTCCCAGTTCTTTGCAGTTGCCCGACATGGTTAATGTTCAGACAGGATCTGTGGCTGTCGCTTGTTCACAGGGTGAAGATGCACGGTGTTTATCCTTCTCGCTTTTATGATGGCTGTTGGATTTTCTTGTATGGACATGTCATGGGCCCATTTGTGGTGGTTTCTATTTGGTGGTCCCACTGGCAGTGATGTGGCAGCTTGTGATTGGCTATCGCATGATCGCATAGCCCAGTTTTTGGCTATGTGATCATCTGACTGGTTGACACATGTCCCTAGGGCCTGGTAGCAGGTGGTGATTTGGCATCTTTCAATTGGTCTGAGGTGGTAGGATGGGAGCTATTCCTAGTTTATTTGAAAAGATTCTTGATCCTACAGGTGGTGTGTGATCGCATGGAATATTCTCACCCCATGCAATCATGCACCCACCGTCTGATTGGATGTCGACGGGTTTGTTGTAGAGGGCCCACTGTCAAATAATGCTGAGGTGGCAGTGTTCTTTTGGATGCGGCAGTTATGTGGTGGTCTAATGGCCTTGTCACATGATCACAAGGGCCATTTCCATAGCTTGTGATCATGCGACAAACCCCTTGGTGTTAGCTTTATGCAGCAGCGGTTATACGCTTGTGACAAGGTAACGGTCTGCGGGTTGTCGCATGTTTGCATAATGCATTTCTAGGCTATGCGATCATGTGACTAATCGTCAGACATCATAGTTGCAGAGTTCTGAGGTGGGCCCATGATGCCAATCTTTCCAGCATGCTGGTCTTTGATTGGTTTCCTGACTGTTGATGGGGCCAAGGATTTTGTGAAGGGTTTGTGACCGACTATTGTCCATGGCTAAGAGTCTACGATCACATGATCGCAAGGGTGAGTTGGGTGCCTTTTGATCATGTGACCAGGCATAAGATGAAACTAGATTCCTGTGGAAGTCAAATTCATGACAGCGTGACTATGCAACTAAGGGAAAAATGTTAAGGAACATGAAGCCCATGAATTGCATTGTGATCGTTGCAGTTTGAATTTGATTTTCCTGAGGATCTACAGCGACCAAAGGTACAAGAATTCAATGATTTCATGGCCAGATTTGACTAGTTTGGTGGCACATGTTGTTGCAGTGTGGTCCAGAGTGCCATGAGTGTTTACAAGGATGTTTTGCTATGTGGTGATGGGCTAATTTAGATGTTCAAGGATTTTTGCAGGAGTTTTTGAATTTTGGTGAAATTTTGATTGGTTGGGTGGTTGAATTCTTAACCCTGGTTACCCATTGCTTGTTGCATCCTACTATTTGGGATCCCAAGGTAACCAGTGGTATAAATTGTAGGTTGTTCAATTTTGTAAGGGTTCCTTCTTCTGCAAAATTTTTGAGGAGAATTGGTTCCAGGAAGGGTCTTTTTCCTGTAGATTTTCTTCTTCTTCTTTGATAGAGGGTGTTCTTCTTCTTCCATTGTTGGTTCAGGGGAATATAATGCATGTTGTAGTAGATTTGTCTTATGTATGAGAATTCAATTTATTCTTACTATTACCAAGCTATCTCCATTTGAATTCTAAACTCATTAGTCATGCATCAAAGATGTCTGGTTTTTCTACCTTGCATTGCCTAAGAACTTATGGGTGGAGTTGTCTTCACAGAGATAACTAGTTCAGGGTTAGTATTCATGTATGTATGATCTAAAATATCAAGGATAGGTCATTCTTGTCTTCCAGTGGATGTTGGTTAATGTATTGTCTATTCATAGGTCTCTTCTAAGGGGAGTGTCAAAATCTTTTGATGGGTAATAACATATTTGAATGCACAGGTGGGAACTAAGTTGAGGTTTGGTCATGGTGTGTGATTGATGTTAGGCATCAACACATTGGGTATATTGTTTTCTTGTTTCATAGTTGTCCCTTGCAATAAGGTATTTGACTCTATGGCCCATTGGACAAGGCACTAGTCTATGAGAGACTTAGGGCATCTCAGGGGTCCTTTCAATCCATTCAAATCATTTCCTTTTAGCTCCACCCTTTCCCTTTCTTTTTGTTAGGATAGATCTCTAGCTTTCAATCTCATTCTATGCAAGTAGGGCTATTGCATGAGATTTTCTATCATTAGGGTATAGGATACCTATAGGAGATTGATTGTTATTCCACATTAATCTATCTACAAGCCTTTGGTTTGTCATGAGGTGTCTTGAATGTGCAGATAAGGCAATATCCACCTAAGTGAATGTGGAGCTCAAAGAAGAAGGAGGATTTATCTCTATCCTCATCAATTGGTTTGTTTTTCTTATCAAGCTTGAGTGCCTAACCTGTGATTCAAACCCAACCATTTGATTCAAGTTTGGTCCTACAAGAAAAAGAACCAACAAGATGGTGACTCTACTGGGGAGAGTCTAGAATAAAGTCTGAAGTAAAAAACCACATTTGCAAAATTTTCTCACCTAGTTGTGAGTGGCAGCTCTGAAATCTTTGTTTGATCAGTGCACTCCCTGATAAACAGTGTATAAATCCTAGTTAAGTTTTGGTTGACTGAAAGAAGAAACACAAAGACAAGTGAAAAATTTTTCCTTTGCAAGGAGGTGCCGACTCTAAAAGAAAAGAACTTGATGGAGCTGCATGGTGAGCCCTAGATCTACCTTGCTTTCCAGTCAATAGGTTTCAAGCTGCAAAACTTTCAGGTATTCTTTTGTTGAAAATGTTTCCCTATCAAGTGTGTAGCACTGCTATAAAGGGATAAGTGGTAGGTAGTTCTTTATGGAGGAATATAGCCCCTTTTGTTTTGATGGCATTGAACATTCCCCTAATGAGTTCTTTGTTGAGGATGGGAAGTGCTTGCCAAGATTCATAGTTGGTGGATCTATTTCTACAAGCCAGCATGTTGATGTTGTCATGGTTATTTTTGGAGGTATGGATGTTGAACATGAAGATATTGCCATGAGATTATTTGTGCAACATTTTTTGATGGTGCAAGGAAGTGGTTCTTGTCCTTGCCTTCATGTTCAATCCCTTCTTGGGATGTGTTGAGAGCTAAGTTTGTTGAGCATTTTGATAAAGCTACTGCTCTCAAGAAGGAATTAGTGAGGTTGAAAATGGTGAACTGGTAGTTAGTAGAGGACATAAGATTGCTAAGACTGGTGACTCCTGATGATGTTCTTGAGGAGGCCAATGTTTCTAATGTTGATTCTCACTATGCAGAGAGTGTTGACTATGAAGCTGATTCTGAGATCAGTGCATATGAGGATGTTGAAGATGAATCTGAGGATGGCAATATTTCCTTTTTGTCTGTAGATTTTTCTTCTTGTCAACATGAGAGGGCAGTCTTCTTGTCCCAGTTTGATAATGTTTTGTGTGAGAGGCAAGAATATGATTATGATGCAGATGATGATTCCTACATTGATTTATTCACACAAGATGATCTAGGGCCAGAAATGTGTATCCTTATTCCTCACAAAGATGATATTTGTAGCACTAGGGGTGAGGCTGAGGAAAATTATATCAGGGCCCAAAGTCCATTGAGCAGTGAAAGGATTTCAGCACTCTTGGCTAAAGAATTTTAGAGGTATGCCCCTGCTTTGGATTTTGATTTGTAGCTCCCCTATGATGTATCCTTTGACACTAATAATGAGGCCAATGTTCAAAGTGATAGTGATGATCCTTTTTCATCAAAGATCCCCTCATATAATGACCCTATAGAAGAAGAGGTAGAAGGACATGATAGTGTGTTTTCCTATCATCAAGATTGCAATGATGAACAAGTCTATTGTTAAAATCCTTTTCCTTCTCTTGTAAAGTATGATACTGAGTGTGATAGTGTTGAGGATCTAGTCTTCAATAGTTGGGACAAAAATTCTTTTGGTGAAAATGATGATGTAGTGTTCCCCTGTCACAAAAGTTTTAAAGAAGACCTTCAATTGGTTCATGATCCAATTCATGAAGACATCATTGAAGAACCAAGTTGCTTAGTGGCTGAGGCAATGTAGGAAGGCAAATCAGAGGATCTAATTCCTTCTCAACCAGGTAATTTTATGGTAATGCATGATAGTCAATATGTTCCATTCTTTGATGCATTACTAGATCAAATTTTTATTTCTAGTCATCAAGGAGAAGTAGATGATGTTCCCTACTTCTTGGAATTTGAATATGAATATGATAGTTGTGACTGGAAAGACATGGGTATTGATCAGCATAGTTTCATTTCTCAGCCCATGGTTATTCACATATGTTTGCAGTAGAATGGTAAGGATTTTTTCAGACTTGGGGTCACATATGTGGATGAAAACTAGATTTTTGATGCAGGAGGGTCTATGATTTTCTTTTGGTGGCCTGGGGCCATCAAGTAAATTTGTAAAGTTGTAAATCTTGTCAATTTATGTAAATACTTTCCCTTTCCTGTTATGTGTTTTTCCTTCCTATTCCTTGCATTTTTTGAAGTTCCCTATTTTTGTCCAGTGGGTGGTCTGCTCTCCTAGAAATTCTAAATTCTCGCATGGGCACAAGTTACCCATCCTCCCCAGCTAGAGCCACTGTTAGTCCATTTTCCTGTCAATGCAAAAATCCTTTGAAAATAGCCCATTTCCTAGCAAGTTTTCTTGAAATGTCCTGCCCCATGCTCTTCAATGTGTCACCTTGCTCCAGTCCAAAACACACATGCTGAATTGCAAAATCTAGAAAGTTATTTGAGTTTCAAGGTCTGCAGGAAATGTTTTCAAAATCTACCACAGCGTCGAAAACCCACAGTATTTTTGAAAATCCATGATGTTTTCGGTCTACATGAAAACCTTCATTATTTTTGACCTTATGCCTTCCCATTTTGTATGCTTATCTTTTGGCGTCAGAAACTTTGTGTGTTTTTGATCTTTTGCTGAAAACCCTGTGTGTTTTCAACCCTACACTTCTGCCCTGTTTGTTGGCATTTCCTAATTGCGCAAGTGCGATGGATGGTGGGCTCAGGTCTGTAGGCTCTTCTTGATTGGTTATCGCATGGCCACATGTCAAACTTTTCTAACATGTGATCATGTGACCACTTGCCACCTATCCGCATGGGTCCTAGTTCTTCATAGTTGCCCAACATGATTAATGTTCAAATAGGATCTGTGGCTATCGCTTGTTCATAGGGTGAAGATGCGCGGTGTTTATCCTTCACACTTTTGTGATGGCCGTTGGATTTTCCTATATTGACATTTCGTGGGCCCATTTGTGGTGGTTGTTGTTTGGTGGTCCCACTAGTGGTGATGTGGTAGCCTGTGATTGGCTATCGAATGATCGCATAGCCTAGGTTTTTGCTATGTGATCACGTGACCGATTGACACATGTCCTTGGGGCCTGGTAGAAAGTGGTGATTTGGCATCTTCTGATTGGTCTGAGGTGGCAAGATGGCAACTAGTCTTGGTTCATTTGAAAAGATTCTTGATCCTACAGGTAATATGTGATTGCATGGAATATTCTCACCCCATGCGATCATGCACCCATCGTCCAATTGGATGCTGACAGGTTTGTTGTAGAGGGCCCACTATTAGATAATGCTGAGGTGGCAGTGTTCTTTTGGATGTGGCAATTATGTGGCAATCTAATGGCCTTGTCACATGATCGCAAGGGACATTTCCATGGCTTGCAATCATGCGACAAACCCCTTGGTGTTAGCTTTATGCAGCAGTGGTTATGCGGTTGCGGCAAGGTAACAGTCTGTGGGTTGTTGCATGTTCACATAGCCCATTTCTAGGCTATGCAATCATGAAACTAACTGCCAGACATCATGGTTGCAGAGTTCTAAGGTGGGCCCATGATGCTAGTCTTGTTGGCATGCTGGTCTTTGATTGGTTGCTTGACTGCTGATGGGGCCGAGGATTTTGTGAAGGGTTTGTGACCGACTGTCATCCATGACTAAGAGTCTGCGGTTGCATGATTGCAAGGGTGAGCTGGGTGCCTTGCGATCATGTGACCAGGCATAAGATGAAACTAGATTCCCATGGCGGTCAAATTCATGACTATGCAACTGCACACCTAAGGGAAAAATGTTAAGGAACATGAAGCCCATGAATTGCATGGTGACCATTGCAGTTTGAATTTGATTTTCCCGAGGATCTGCAGTGACCAAAGGTACTAGAATTCAATGCTTTCATGGCCAGATTTGACTGGTTTGGTGGCACTTGCTATTGTAGTGTGGTCCAAGGTGCCATGAGTGTTTGCAGGGATGTTTTGTTGTGTGGTGATGGGCTGATTTTGTTGTTGGAGGCTTTTTGTAGGAGTTTTTGAATTTTGGTGAAATTTTGATTGGTTGGGTGGTTGAATTCTTAACCCTGGTTACCCATTGCTTGTTGCATCCTACTATTTGGGATCCCAAGGTAACTAGTGGTATAAATTGTAGGTTGTTTGATTTTGTAAGGGTTCCTTCTTCTACAAATTTTTTTAGGAGAATTGGTTCCAGGAAGGGTCTTTTTCCTGTATATTTTCTTCTTCTTCTCTGATAGAGGGTGTTCTTCTTCTTCCATTGTTGGTTTAGGGGAATATAATGCATGCTGCAGCAAATTTGTCTTATGTATGAGAATTCAATTTATTCTTACTATTACCAAGCTATCTCCATTTGAATTCTGAACTCATTAGTCATGCATCAAGGATGTCTAGTTTTTCTACCTTGCATTGCCTAAGAGCTTGTGGCTGGAGTTGTCTTCATAGAGATAACTGGTTTAGGGTTAGTATTCATGTATGTATGAGCTGAAATATCAAGGATAGGTCATGCTTGTCTTCTAGTGGATGCTGGTTAATGTATTTTCTATCATAGGTCTCTTCTAAGGGGAGGGTCAAAATCCATTGATGGGTAATAACATATTTGAATGCACAGGTGGGAAGTAAGTTGAGGTTTGGTCATGGTGTGTGATTGATGTCAGGCATCAACACATTGGGTATATTGTTTTCTTGTTTCATAGTTGTCCCTTGCAATAAGGTATTTGACTATGTGGCCCATTGGACAAGGCACTAGTCTATGAGTGACTTAGGGCATCTCAGGGGTCCTTTCAATCCATTCAAATCATTTCCTTTCAGCTCCACCCTTTCCCTTTCTTGTTGTTAGGATAGATCTCTTACTTTTAGTCTCATTCCATGCAAGTAGGGCTATTGCATGAGATTTTCTATCATTAGGGTACATGATACCTATAGGATATTGATTGCTATTCCACATTAATCTATCTGTAGGCCTTTGGTTTGTCATGAGGTGTCTTGAATGTGCAGATAAGGCAATACCCGCCTGAGTGAATGTGGAGCTCAAAGAAGATGGAAGATTTCTCTCTATCCTCATCAATTGGTTTGTTTTTCTTGTCAAGCTTGAGTGCCTAACCTATGATTCAAGTCCAACCATTTGATTCAAGTTTGGTCCTGCAAGAAAAAGAACCAACAAAGTCATTATTGAAGACATAGTAAGAGATGATAAAAATGTCATGGAGAGTAATTATTACTTTAGGGAGAGTAATAAAGATCCTGATGAAATAGTAAAAGATAATGAAAATGTCATGGCAACTGAGGCCATTGAAATAGAAGATATGGATGTAGATGATTATTCTACAACAAGATTATTGACAAAATATCCTATAATTGTTCAAGTATTGAATTTTCCAGAGATAGAGGTGACAAGAGAAGAGCCTACTAAATTTGAGATGCCTTCCGAGCCTACAAATGATGCTGAAACAAAGGAAACTTAGAAACAACTAAGACCAAATCCACTCAAGGTCAGAATACAAAGTCAATGACCCCCATAGAGACTACTACACAACAATAGGAACCATAAAAAGAGAAGGAAAAGATAGAAGAGAAGAAAGAGAAAACACAAGAAAATAAAGAACAGGAAAAAAAGAAGGAAGAAACAAAACAAGAAGAGAGGAAGAAAGAAAAGGAAGATAAAAATAAAGAGATATCTACTCAATCATATGCAAAGAAGGAATCTAGTTCAAAGGGAAAATAAAAGTAGATAAAATTTGAAAATGAAGTCAATATAAATGAAGTTATTATGATATCAAAGGTTGATTACACAACCATGAGCCCTAAGGAATTCTCTGAGTTCGAAGATTTGTTAAAAATGAAAGATGCTCAAGATAAGCTCCTACCCAAAAAGTAGAAAATAGATGTGTTGGAGCAAGTAATTAGTATTTTGAATGAGATTGTACCTAAGGCAAAAATTAATGAAAAAGGAGACATATACAATTAGTTGAGAGAACTTGTCAGCCATATTAACCAGCTGAGAATTGACACTACTGAGTATATGTTGAAATTTCATAAGAAGGATTTGGAGACAAAGGTGATTGAAGAAGTTCTTCAATCATTTGGTTTAGACAAAGTAACTCTTTCAGGTTTAATCATTGAATTGGAACAATAACTGCAATCAATTCTTTCATTATTTCAAAAGATTTTTTTAATGTCTAATTTTACAAAGGAGATAAAAGAAGCAGATGATAATGTGGAAAAAGAGCTTGCCAAGCTATTATCTAAGATTTCCACTGAGCCTAAATCAATCACTAAATATTATGAGAAGATGAAGCACTTGATGGGAGTGAAATTTGAGTTGAGAAAGGAGGAGAATTAGATCATAATGGATCTATTATAACTCTAAACAATTTTGCTACCAAACATAGAATAAGTACAGAAACAAATTCAAAAGGCTAAAGACTTAGTTAGCACACTTGATGTGAGTGTTATGGATAGTATGGTAAGTCTTACAATAGATATAAGCAAGTAGATAATAGTACTACAAACATTTAATGACACCTAGAAGTCATCACCAAAGGATCCACAAGATAAATACAAAAGTATTTTTTATAAGATCCCCACACCAGATAATCAATAAGTATTTTATCATTTTTGTTAAAAAAGGTGGAATATACTTAAGATTTTGCACAAAAAGGAGTATAAATATATAAGGGGGAATATATATAGATATGAATAACTATAGAAAGGAGAATATATGATATAGAAGGTTATGCATATATACTAGATTATTACTTCAGGGAGACTAATAATCTAGGAATAAGTTGATAACTAATCTAGGAGAGTAATAAGTTTTATTGAGAAAGAAGAGATGGACAAGGACAAAATTTTGAATTTTGATTGATGACTTTGAAGTTTTTAACAAACATACCAAACTAATGCCAAAGGGGGAGATCGATACTTCAAAGAGTTGATTTTTTTTTAATTAGTTATGAGGAAGTTATAATGTTTGTCAAAGTCATTTGGTTATAATGAAAATAGTAGTCGATAAGGTCGAGAAAGACATTCAGTAAAGGAATAAGAAGACAGGGAATTTTGGTAATGAGAAAGTAAGTAAAGGCACCAAGTGAGGCAGAACTGAGCACCAAGAACCAAGTTATACTGAGAACTAAAATGAGAAGAGAATTTAGTTGTTAAGAATGTTACTAAGAAGAATGTGCCAAAATTACAATAATCTTTAAGTACATTCAACCTAGACACCAAATAGAAAATGGTTTATTAATCTCAAGGAGATCATATTACAGAACATTGGAGATTAAAACATGATGATTACACATGATTACAAGGTAAGATTAGCCAATGAGAATTAAGGATGAAATATACATTGGAAGGATACCCAATACTAGCACCACTTGAAGAGAAGATCCTAGAACTTCTAGCACCTCTTCTAGAATTATATATAAGTGGATCAGAGTGTGAAGATCCATATACATGCACGAAGGGTGATATGAATTTAAGAGGATATTGCTTGTATGGATCAAATTACTGATAAGGTGAATAAGTAGTGAAGCCACCGAGTAATAGAGCAGTGAAGAACAGATAGAAATTAAGATCTACTGAGTGTTGAATTAATAGTGTGAAAGGTATACAGTATGAGGTAATGCATTATTGAGAACATAGAGTATGAATAACATATGTTAGATGCAAGTTTGATAAAAAAAATTAGTGTTGTTGATTAAAATTTAATCAAAATTGTAAAGTCTCTTAGAATTCTAAAATCTCTTAACTAAGCAAAATTAGCAGTTTGAAAACTCTTAACTGGATTAATACTCTTAACAGGGTAAGCAGCAGTGAATTCTTTTGGGTGACATCCCCACTGCCATTTTTTCCTCTAACAAGGATTTTTTTGTTACCAAAATATTTGTATTATGTGTTGATTATTAGATGTTTTATATATTTCATGTGATGTGTGAAAATGTTAAGGAATTAGTAAATGATTGTGGAGAAATTTTAAATAAGTTTAAAAGTGTTTTACAATATTGATTCAACCCTCCCATCTCATTACTTACCTTTCCACACCTAATCCAACACAACCTTTCCTTAGTAGAATTATCAACATCCATTTCCTCTCTTTCTTTGGCCTTTGTTACCATGATGTCTTCATCAACTTTTATTATCTCATTAGGGTCTTGATCTGTTATGTCCTCAATTATTACTTCATCTTTTTTTTATCAAGCTTACCAACCATGATGATCATTTCTCTTCCTTTTACTCAGAATTTTTTTGAATATTCTAGCAATGTGTCTTTGATTCCTTTCTTGGCTAGGTCCAGGACTGTAATAGCTAGGGACCTTTCTCTCATTTCTTTTGCATCTACTAGAGCATACTTCCATATAGCATCAATTTTATGATATAGCTCATCTTCAATGCTTGGTGCCACTTCAACTGGTGTTGTTCTAAATTTTCATAAAGTGGAAATGATAGTCTCTTCAATTTTATTTTACTCTTCATAATTCTTCTTTTCATACTTTAATTATTTCAAAACTAAATAACCTCCGTATTTGTCAAGTGTCTTGAGAAACTCATCAAGACTCTTCACTTTAGGTACTTTACTTTGTAAAACCTTGAATTTTGATATGTATTCAGACTCAGTGTCACTTTCCTATTGCAACTTTAATTTCCTTCTAGGCAGTCCAGTAGCCTTATTCTCTCTGATGTAGGTTTTGGTCTTTACCAGTTCTACCTTTTCTTTCTTCATTTCTCTTGGTGTAGAGGAAGACCTTTTTGATGATCTAACACCATTTGGTCTATGGGTCTCTTTATTCATTCTAATTTTCTTCCCTTTTACTTCTGATGGTTTAGTAACCACTTCACCTTCAATAGCTATACCTAGATTCTCTGAAAAAGTGTTTATCATTTTTCTTGTCTTTCTAATTTCCTTAGGTATCAAGATACCTATCCTTATTTTCTCTTTAACTTCCTTAAATGTTCCATATCAAGTTGTACTTTTTTCAATTGGCTTCTCTAAAAGATATTTAATATGTATTGATGTAGTATCAATATCTAGTTCATATCCCATGGGTGGTAGCCACATGATTCTAGGCTCCATAGCTCTTATAATACATGTGTCAGTGTCAACTTCAAAACATAACTCATCCTTATATTCTTCCACAAGCTGAGGTGGAATCTTGAATCTCTTATGCATCTTACTTTGAAATTTACCAAACTAGTCATTCATGAATACATCAAAATTATCTCCTATATTTTGAATATAATCATTAATCATAGCAGAAATGCATACCAGAAGTGGTCTGAACTTCAATGTATTTGATTTTTCTTTCCTGATGGTATTCATATTATCATTCAACTACTTCAACAATATCTCATAGTGGTCTATCTTCGTATCCTTCTTAATAATTGTTTATGTTATGTCAATAGCTCCACAGGGTACACTATATACCTGAGATAACTAAAAGATTTTGTATGATATAACATTACTTCAAAATCTCAACTCAGGGTTGTCAATAGTAGATAACTTCAATCCTCTTCCATCCCATTTGGCTTGTGTAAGATCTCATAGCTTATTCTTATCCATTTTCTTGTATGACTCGGTCTATCACCAACCAGAAATCATGTGACTATATGCAATACATCCATAGTAATCTTAACTAGTCCATCAAGCCACATAAAATGATCATGTAGTCAACTAAGTACTATCCTC
This sequence comes from Chamaecyparis obtusa, assembly GCA_027943335.1. NCBI lineage: Eukaryota > Viridiplantae > Streptophyta > Pinopsida > Cupressales > Cupressaceae > Chamaecyparis > Chamaecyparis obtusa. The sequence goes on from BSBK01003761.1 coordinate 90,518, forward strand.
ATCCATTCATGTTTGAAAATTTTTGGCACATGCAAAGCATAGACTAAACCCTTGGTTTTCAAATGTGTGTGGTCGTCTTTCAATTTTCCATTAACATAAAGATTCTTGTATGATGTGTCAATTTCTATTTGGCATATCTCTTCAATCTTGTAGTGAATGAAGCCACAAACATCTTCAATTAGTATAACCCTTGGTAGGATCGATGATAGGGCTCCATTTTTGTCAACTTCTATAGCAACAGTAGGAGGCATCTTGTAATTAGGATTCACAAGATCAATCTTCTTAACAATGATTGTGGTTCAAGAGCACCAAAGGTGAAAGTTCTTTTATTTTTTGTTATGTTTCTTTCCTAGTTAACTAGGTTGATTAGGAAAGATTAGGAAGTTTTTTGATGTGTTACAGTTTGCTAAGGTAGGAATTGGAGGTCTATTTTTCCATTCGCTCATTTTAAAGTCCTAGAGGACACATGGGTCAAATAGTGGAATGGATCCTCTAGATCTTTAGGAAGTTGATTTTGGAGTGTTTTGAGTCTTAAATTTTAGGTTATAAGTTAGTTGAGTTAGCCATGGAGTAAAAAACAACCTAAGACCATTTAGGTAAGATCTTAAAAAAAGTTTCTCATAGAAACTTTGCATTTTTAAAAAACTTTTAAAAGTTGCTCGACAACTTTTAAAAGTTGCTTGAAAACTTTTCTTCTAATGGAGTTTTAGACCTAAACAAAGGAATAGGTCAATTAGGGTTGATGAACCAAGGAGGAGGAAGCTATTTAAGACCTTCCATGGCCAATTCATAAGGTTGGCTAAGATTTCTTTTGTTTTTATACTACTATGTGATTGTGACCAGTAATAGTGACTGTGTCATCTACTTTTGGATTGAAATACTTGTAAATAGACTAGAGTTGTTTATGCTTTCAATATAAACAAAATGTTTTGGTGTTTTAGAAACTCTGTAAGTAATTAGTTTGAGAAAAATATTTCATTAGATAGGTTCTTTTTAAATTTATTGAAGTTACTGGTTTCCTAGTCCATTCTGGACTATGTATATAAAATGGCCTCTCGAGCTTGATGAACTACAACAAATTGAGAACATGATTGAAGAACTACAAGTGATTAGAGATCACCAAACACTGAAGTGTTATGTAAGATAATTGAATCAGTTTTATGTTGTCATTGATGTCAACTAGTTTTGATAGTACTTATGATGGTAGTTGCAAATATCTAACACATCTGTAGAAGATAAGAGAAAGATGAAAAACTGTGATATCTACATTGAGGAAGATGGATATGACAGATGAGGATAAGGAATACTCTTGGTAACTTATTAATGATTCTATGACTTCATATGGTTGACTTGATTATGTTACATTAATCTGTTATGGAGATAGAAGCAAAATGTTACAAAGTAGTGTGGTCGGTTAATGAAGCATTCTAGTAAACACCAAGCAGTGTAGTGTATACCGAGCACAGTATAAACTGAGCTTGTGTTCACTGATGCATCTCTTTGTTAACCGAGTATGGAAAAAGGAACTAAATGATTAGTTTAGCTGACAAAATTGATGAGCTATAAAGTACCTCGTAATTAAAGTGAAAAGATAAACTCTTTTATAAGATCAATGGCTAGAAAAATTCAAGGAAGATCTAAAGGATGAAATCAAAACACATCTACTGAGGAAGGTTTAAGTGGAAAAATCAATGAAGATGATTAAGTGGAAAAATTTGATGGATCAAAAGAAAATGGTTTACTTGTCTATTTAAGAGACTAGGGTTTCACAATGAAACATATGCCGGAGGAAGATAACTACATAGATATCGCATGAACAAGCTTCATGCATGCTTGATCATACTGGTTAAAGAAGAACCAAACTACAGAGTTAACCAAGCATCAGAGAATATTTACCGAGGGATAGCAAGTTACTGAATGTTGATGAATTGAATAGAAATATTGATCAGAGGATTTTATGAGCTTAAGAATAGATCTAAACATCTGAAAATAAAGTTGTATTGTATTCAGATCACCTTCAGTTACAATTTAACCATTGTAATCAGATAAATCTCTTAACCAAGTAGACTTGAAAGTATTGTAATGTCATTCATAGAATGTACATTTTTTATCCTATCAACCCCATAGTGAATGCTAGTTGGATGATAATAGTTATTGTTAAATCCTCTAACAAGGTCACACCTTATAGTGTGTTTTATAACCTTTAATAGGGTTGCTTCCTCACCAAGCTCACTTTAGAAGAGTGAAAATATTTTGGGTTACTGGTCCCAGGTGGTTTTTCCCTTTGCAAGGTTTCCATGTTAAATCTCATGTTATTTTTTTATTGTGGTGATTGTTTGATTGTCATACTTTAAATATTGCATATCTGGTTTGGTCAACAATCACTATGAACAATTAACTGGTAATTGGTAAAATGCACAGACAGTTTAGTATTATTTTTTACCGAGCTGTAGATTAAGCTAAATTTGTTTAGAAGTTTTACATTTTGTATTTGGGACTATGGATAACTGATTCACCCCCCTCTCAGTTATTCTAACAATTGGTATCAGAGTGTTAGTTTATTGGAACAAATTTTTAAGGACTTCAACAGAAAGATCACAAAATGTATAAGAGGGATGTGCGAAATCTGAACAAGGATAGTTTCACAATATGGAAAAGCCAAATGAAACTACATATATCTAGAATTGGGAATTCTTCCCTCACTCAATTAGAGAATGGCTACTTAGCACCGCCTACAAGACCTTTGACTCTTGACTAGTTAAGAGATAGACATAAGCACAATGTTAGCATGATGGAAATTGTTGCTCCTCTTATAGATGCCAAATTTGAAGATGTCAAGGATTGTGCTACCTCAAAGGACATGTGGATAAACTTACTCTAGTTTATAGTGGTGATGAAAATGTCAGAAGAGCTAGAGCTGAAAGTTTAAGAGGAAGATTCGATGATATGAAAATGAAAGAAGTAGAGAATATAGTGTAGTACACAAACTGAATAAAGGAAGTAGTTAATGCTATCAAAGGATCTGGTGGTGTCATTTCTAAAGAAATAGTGGTAAGAAAAATTCTAAGAACCCTATTATCTATTTATGCTATCAGAATATTTTCAATACATGAAATGAGATCTTCACCTAGCAGTACTCTCACTCTTGATAGTCTAATCAGTAAGCTTACAACTTTTGAACTTTATAACTTTGATAATAGTATTGTACCATCTGTTGAGTCTGCTTTCATGACTTCTTTGAAGATTGGTAAATCTAGTAGTAGAAGCAATAATGATGATAATGAAAATAATAGTGATGATGAGCTTGATGAGCTTGAAGCTCTTATGGCTAGGAGTTTACCTAAAGGATAGAGGTAAATTACCTTTAGCATGTTTTAACTGCAAAGAAGTTGGTCATATTGCTGCTAGATGTCCAAATAGGAAAGAAGATGATAGAAACAAGGATTGATATAGTGAAGGAAGCTATGGGAGAAGAAACAATAGGAGTTACTGACACTACAATAGAGACAACCAAGAGAATGATGATAAAGGAAAGAAGGTATGTTATATTCCTGAAGAGAATGATACCGAGACTGACATAGATGATGATGTGGAAGTAGTGTTTGTTGCAATGAAGGATGATTATGAGGAAGAAGAAAGGTATGTAGAGATAGCTCTTATCTCTAAGGTTAATAAAAATGATACATGGATCATTGATAGTGGTTTTACCCATCACATGACTGGTGATGAAGAAAAATTTGATCATCTTGAGCAATATAATGGAGGATTTGTAAAAATGGGCAATGATACACCTTGTATGGTTAGAGGAAATGGATCCTTACTAATAAATGATAAAATTAAATGTGATAATTCTTATTGGGTAGAAGGAATAAATTATAATTTGCTAAGTGTGGCACAACTTAACAATTCAGGCCACTGTGTAGCTTTTGAGAGCAAGACAATGAAGATATTTGATGAAAGAGGAAAACTTGTTGGAACAGGAGCACAAATGAAAGGTAACTTATTTTATCTTGATAATGATAAGTCTTCTTGTTTAATGATGAAAGATGAGGATGCAACGATGTGGCATAAAAGGTTATGCCATGTAAACTTTGACAAAATGATCAAAATAAGTAAAAAGAAAAGGGTTAGAGGTCTGCCTAGCCTAACAAAGCTAGATCATGTAATGTGTCATCACTGTCAGAAAGGTAAGATAAAAAGATCTAGTTTTAAGAGAAAAGATTACTCAACAAAGAAAATTTTGGATCTATTTCACATTGACCTATGTGGTCCCATGAGAACACAGAGCTATTATGGAGATAGATACTTCATTTTTTTTGTTGATGATTATACTAGATTGATGACTGTGATGTTCTTAAAAGAAAAATTAGAGGCATTTAAAATGTTTAAATTGTATAAAGAAAAAGTAGAGAAAGAAACTGGTAAGGAACTAAAATGCTTAAGATCTGATAGAGGTGGTGAATTTATTTCTGATGAATTTACTAACTATTGTAATAGGAATGGTATTAAAAGATAGGTTTCTACACCAAGAACACCTCAGCAGAATGGCATTGCTAAAAGGAGGAATAGATCAATTGTTGATTGTGCAAGGACACTCATGATAGAGAAGAATTTAGCTCAGACATGCTGGAGAGAAGTAGTTAGCACAACTGTTTATGTTATGAACTAAGTACAACTAAAGAAGGACACTAACAAAACACCCTATGAGTTATGATTTGGTCACAAATCCACTGTAATTTATTTCAAAAATTTTAGAAGTAAATGCTTTATTCTAAAAGATGAAAGAAATGGAAATTTTGACTCAAAAGGTGATGATGGAATATTTCTTGGATATTCCACTAAAAGAAAAGCATATAAGTGTCTAAACAGAGTTACTAATAAAATGATTGAAAGTACTAATATCAAGGTTGATGAGTTTGATGATAAGAATGGTGAAGAGAGCATCAAGGAATTGGAAGATTATAGTAGATTCACTTACATTGAACATCTAGAGTACCAACTAAAGCCATAGACTGTGTCAACCGAGCATCAGGAAAATAAAGCCAAGGAACAGAAAAGGAACACCGACGAGCAGGAAGAGGCTACTGAGAAAGAAATTGAACCTGAATAGGATGAACAAAAAAGAAGAGATCAGGTATTGGCAAGATTTTTTAGGAGACATCATCTTGAGAACCAAATCATTGGCAACAAGCAAGCTAGCATGTAAACGAGAAGTAAGTTAAGACAAGGTACATGCTTAGTTTGTGAGTTTGAATGGAAAAATGTTAAGGTTGCATTAGAGAATGATGAATGGATAAATACAATGACTGAGGAGATTGACCAGATAGAGAAAAATAAGACATGGACCTTAGTACCTAGACCCAAGGATAAGAATGTTATCAGTACTAAGTGGATCTTCAAAAACAAGCTAAATGAAAATGGAGAGGTTACAAGGAATAAAGCCAGAGTAGTTTGCAAGGGATATGCATAGGAGGAAGGAATTGATTATGGTGAGACCTTTGCACCTATTGCTAGACTAGAAGGAGTTCAAATGTTACTGTCCTATGCAGCACATAAGAAATTTAAAGTTTATCAAATGGACGTTAAGTTTGCATTTTTGAATGGGATACTTGAAGAAGAAGTCTACATAGAAAAACCAGAAGGGTTGTAGATCCAGGCAAGAAAGACATGGTATGTAGATTACATAAAGCTTTATATGGTTTAAAGAAAGCACTAAGAGCTTGGTATGAAAGTCTGCATACTTATTTGTTAAGTATTGGATTTGTTAGAACTAGTGAGAACAACAATTTGTATACGAAAGGAGAATTAGATGATACTATCCTGATTGCTGAAATATTTGTGGATGATATTATCTTTGGAGGAAAAGATCACATATGTAAATCATTTTTTGATGAGATGAGAAAAGAATTTGAAATGTCTATGTTTGGAGAGATTAAATTCTTTCTAGGAATATAGGTTATTCAGCAGAATGATTGGATATTCATCACATAATCCAAGTATATCAAAGAAGTACTGAGAATATTTGGCATGGAAGATGCTAAACTAGTTGGAACACCAATGGTCACGGGCTGCAAACTGACTAAAGATGATGAAACTACAAAGGTGAACCAGACATTGTATTGATCTATGATTGGTAAATTAATGTATGTAGTGCATAGTAGACTAGATATTGCACATACTTTGGGAATTGTTGCAAGATTTTCTACAAATTCTAGGGAGTCACACATGGTTGCTACAAAGAGAATCTTAAGATACCTGAAGAAAATAGAGGACTATGGATTATGTTATCCTAAGGATGGAAAATTTGAAGTAAGAGTCTACACCGACGCTGGTTGGGTTGGAAATATGGATGACAGAAAAAGCACAATCGGAGGAGCATTTTTCTTCAGTGATAAACTTGTTACCTGGACAAGTAAGAAGCAATCTTGTATTTCCCAGTCTACATCTGAAGCAGAGCATATTGCTACTGCTACAAACTATTCAAATATTGCATATATTAAGCAAGTGTTGGAAGGAATGAATGAGGTAATCACTGAGTTGGTGATTATATATTGTGATAACACTAGTGCTATAAACATTTCAAAGAATCCAGTGATAAATTAAAAAACAAAGCACATATCTATCAAGTATCACTACTTAAGAGAACAAGTACATGAGAAGCAAGTGAAGCTAGAATGTATTACATCTAAAGAGAAACTTGCATACATATTTACCAAGCCTCTACCAAAAGATACATTTGAATACTTGAGGAATAGACTTGGGGTCCATCCCCTATCTACCGGTCACTAATGTGATCTAGAGGTTGTATTAGCCTAATCTTATCAGAAGATCATTCATGTTGATGCAACATAGTTCACACTTTGGATTTTGTCTAAGGTTGTGAAATATTTGAGAAATCAGTGGCATAATCAGTATACCAAGATAGAGTAAATGAACCAGACAATAGAGAGTTACATGGCTACTATAGAGCTGTATTTTTATGTGTTTCTTTGGCATTGTTGTCAAAGGGAGAGATAAACAATATGATAACCAAGGAGAATACTAGAACATCTATCTAAGGGAGAGATAATCCAAGAAAGTCAGGAAGAGTGTTGAAGATCAGTTGCTAAGAACAGAAGAAGAAATCTAAGAGCTGCAAAGATTATATCTACAAAAGATAGTTTGTACTTGCAATGTTGTTATGTAATGTAGTGATTAAACATATTAAACTACAGAGAGCTTATACCGAGCTACGACATTTGTTTACAGATTTGTAGAATACATGCTTGATATGTGTATGGTATACTTCATATTTCTTGAGTTTCCATCAATGCCAAAGGGAGAGATTGATGAACTACAACTGATTGAGAACATGATTGAAGAGCTACAAGTGATTAGAGATCACCGAGCACTGAAGCGTTATGTAAGATAATTGAATCAGTTTTATGTTGTCATTGATGTCAACTAGTTTTGGTAGTACTTATCATGGTATTTGCAAATATCTAACACATTTGTAGAAGAGAAGATAAAGATGAAGAAATGAGATATCTACATTGAGGAAGATGGATATGACAGATGAGGATAAGGAATACTCTTGGTAACTTATTAACAAGTCTATGACTTCATATGGTTGACTTGATTATGTTACATTAATCTGTATGGAGATAGAAGAAAAATGTTACAAAGTAGTGTGGTCAGTGAATGAAGCATTCCAATATACACCAAGAAGTGCAATGTATACCAAGTACAGTATAAACTAAGCTTGTATTCATTGATGCATCTCTTTATTAACCGAGTATGGACAAAGGAACTAAATGATTAGTTTAGCCGATAAAATTGATCATGAGCTGGAAAGTACCTTGTAATCAGAGTGAAAAGATAAAGTCTATTATAAGGTCAATGGCTAGCAAAATTCAAGGAAGATCTAAAGGATGGAATTGAAACACATCTACCGAGGACGGTTTAAGAGGCAAAATCAATGAAGGTGATTAAGCGGCAAAATCTGATGGATGAAAAGAAAATGGTTTACTTGTCTATTTAAGAGACTAGGATTTCACAATGAAACATATGCTAGAGGAAGATAGCTGTAGAGATATCACATGAACAAGCTTCATGCATGCTTGATTATATTGGCTAAAGGAGAAGCAAACTACAGAGTTAACCGAGCATTAGAGAATATTTACCGAGGGATAGTAAGCTACTAAATGTTGATGAATTGAATAGAAATATTGATCAGAGGATTTTATGATCTTAAGAATAGATCTGAAAATCTACAAATCAAGTTGTATTGTTTTCAAATCACCTTATGTTATAGTTTAACCATTGTAATCAAATAAATCTCTTAATCGAATAGACTTGAAAGTCTTGTAATGTCATTCATAGAATTTACATTTTTTATCCTATTTCCACAATCCATTTTTAAATGCATTTGTTTTTCTGGATTAGATTGTGTGTGTTTTTAGCATCAATGTTTCGGATGATGGATCACGGAGTGTGATCTAAAATGTTGATGCTAAAAACACACACAATCTAATCCACAAAAACACATGCATTTTTTATCCTGTCTACCCCATAGTGAATGATGGTTGGACAATAAATATTAGTGTTAAATCCTCTAACAAGGTCACACCTTACAATGTGTTTTTTAACCTTTAATAGGGTTGGCTCCTCACCAAGCTCACTTCAAAAGAGTGAAAATATTTTGGGTTAACAATCCCAGGTGGTTTTTCCCTTTGGAGGGTTTCCACGTTAATTCTCTTGTGTTATGTGTTTATTGTGGTGATTGTTTGATTGTCATACTTTATATATTGCATATCTGGTTTGGTCAGTAATCACTATGAACAATTAACTATTAATTGGTAAAATGCATAAACAATTTAGTATTATTGTTTACCAAGGTGCAGATTAAGCTGAATTTTTTTAGAAGTCTTACATTTTGTATTTGGGACTATGGATAACTGATTCACCCCCCTATCAATTATTCTAATAGAGCTTCCTAAGACTATAGAAAAAAAATGTGCCTAGTTGGAATGTAAGAGGGGTCCATGTACATAAGTTTTCCATTTGTCTTGTTTGTAGAAGTGCAAGGATAGAATTATGAGCTCTTGCCCCATGCAAGCTTGGAAATAGCCCAACTAGGGAAATAGAGGATCAGAGTGTGTCTTGTGAGCTTTCCAACAATATATCACACTTCGATTTTTGATACTATTTGCAAAAATTTATGTGATAGGTTGACTCATGAGCAGTCCAAGCTCAATCAGATAGATTCTCTTGCAGGTTCACAGTCACAGGCATTGCTTGCCAAGACACCTCAAGATACATAGAATCAAAAGTTGAAGTAGATATCTGATTCCTCTTCTTAGCACTCTACTGGCCCACCATCTTCTTATAAGAAGGAGAAATAGAAGACTAAGAGCCCTACATGTTCCTATTGTCAGAAGGGACCTCATGATGAGTCACATTATTTTCAGAAGAGATTTGATGGCTATGAGAAATAGATTGTAGATTTGCAAGCTCTTCTTTAGAAGAGCACTATTTCCTCTCCATCCTCTTCTACCTCACAGGGGTCTACTTTTTAGTCTTCTACCTCATCTTTGACATCTGGATAGGATTTTGGACAGGGTCATGCATTACGACCTTCTGTTGCATCCCCTACACAGGTCTCTTGGATACTGGATTCTGGTGCTTCTCACCATATGACATCTTTTCCAGAGATCTTCTCTTCTTTTGAGGCTTCTCCTATTCCTCAAGTCTTCAAGCAATGGTGGAACCCCAAGACATGATCTTATCAGTCTATGATGGAAAAGCCAAGACTATAACCCCTTAGGCCTATTTTTAAGGACAAAATTCCCAAGTGAAGAAAGGTATTGTATGAAAAGAGTGGAGAACCCTAACCTAGAGAATCATTTGTAAAACCAAAAAGGGTATTAGAATCCATGATTAGTATTGGGAGTCTTTAAGCAAAAATTTGAAAGCAACTCCAATTTGTACCTAGACAGGGCTATAAGGAAAACCAGGTCTAATTCCTAGTTTTTAGGAACTTGATGGGAAGGAGATTGAATGGAGGTTCTAGAATATCAAGATAGTCCTTAATTGACTAGAGAAAATTTAAGTTTAATCCCACAATTCATGGTGATAAAGTTGTTATAGGTAGCTATAAATTCCTATGTAACTTTCAGTGAGCATTGACACAATTATTGATAGGGAAATCCTTGGTTGGAAGGGTAGTATTCTATGTGAATTGCCATTGGGAATTAAGGTTGGAGAATCCCTAATAAGGTCTATTGAAGAGACCTAGAAAGTGAGTCAGATAGACTCCTAGTTGAATATCCTAAGACTACTCCTATCAGATTGGTATGAGAGCCTCAAGATTGGAAACACTATATGACTTTTTTTCCATAATGAAAACACTATATTTAGTCATATACACCAATGTAGTAAACTTTCCAACAATGTCACAAAGGCCAAAAAAGTAAGAGTAGCTAAAATAAGATTGAGGTGAAAAACTCTCACTTGGTGAAAATTTGTCCAGGATGAAAGAATCAAGGAAGGAAAAATCCTACAACTAGTTGAAAATGCATGGTGGCCAAGATAAGGGAGACTTATCTACTAGATGATTATGTTAGAGTAATAAAGTTTCTTCTTATTAATATATCTATAACTCCATATTATATACATACTCCCCCTTTGACATTAATGACAAAGGTGCTTCAAAACTGTATCTACAAATACTTATAGTGAGAGAATATCTGGATATGCTATCTATAAATTTTGGATCTCTTTCTTCCAAAATGTGATCAATGAATTGAAAATCTGGAGATGGGTGCATAGATCATACTATAGCTTCTCCATCTTCTCGAAATCTATTCTAGGAACTTGATCATATGTCACCATGGTGGCATCAATCTCCTTGATATTCTGATTAAGTTTATCTAGTGAGGGTGCAAGAGCATTTCTAAGTTGAGTCTACCTAGCCCTTATATCTGACATCTCTTTTTCTACCTTCTCAATCTTGTCAATTTTTCCTTGATATACATTATTTCATATATTTGTATCAATGGATGGGTATTTCACTAATTTCTTTACTTTCTCTATCATAGCTTCTACCTCTTGTATCTTCTTGAAGTGGTCATCAGTTAACTTGTCCTGATCCATACAATCTGCAATGATCTTCCTTCCATTTTTTGCAAACTCCTTCAAAGATGCTTGACCAAATTTTAGACAACTTAGGTCAAGTTCAAATTTGCTAACTAGTTCACTCTGTCTCTTCTTCCAATACTTTTCTTTGGCAACTTGAGATGTTGACTCTTCCGAGGTAGAAAAATTTGTTTTGAAGACTATGAGGATGTTGCTAACATCATCAACTCAAAGTACCCTAGACACTTTCTTTTTTGAAGGAAATAGACTATCCAATATGTTGATTGATTCAAAAAATAGTGGGTTTTCCATTACCTATTTCTCTTTGGCTTTCTCCATTGTTAAGACACTGATCTTGATCAGTTCTTCTTCTCCCCAAGAATCCAAACTAGTTGTGGTAGGTGTCAAACTTGACAATGATGCTAGTGGTAGTGGAGTGTGTTAGTCCATTTTTTTGTCATAGAAACAATCCTGTGAGAATGGCCTCTTCCCTGTACATGTTTTTTTAAAGTGTCTTGCCCTATGTGCTTCAATGTGTCACCTTGCTCTAGTCCAAATTGCACCTCCTAAATCAAAAAATCTAGAAAGTTATTCAAATTCTAAGGTCTGTAGGAAAATATTTTTAGAATCTGCCATAGTGTCGAAAACCCACAGTATTTTTAAAAATCGATGATGTTTTCAGTCTGTGTGAAAACCTTCATTGTTTTCGACCTTGTGCCTTCCAGCTTTTGTGTGCTTATCTTTTGGCATCAGAAACCTTGTGTGTTTTCATCCTCACATTTTCCTATTTGCTAGCGTTCCCTAACTACGCAAGTGCGATGGATGGTGGGCCTAGGTCTTCAAAGGGTTTCAAATGACTGGTTGTCACATGATTGCATGTTAGGAATTTTTGACATCTGACCATACGACCGGTTGACATGTGTCCCAGCAGGCCCATCAGCTAGGGTTTGATAGATGTTTAACAGGCAACAAAGATCGGTGGTTGTCGCTATACCACAAGGAAGAGATGCAAGCCTTTTAATCTCTGCACTTTAATGAGAGTTGTTGATGCAGTATGAAGGCCATTAGATTTTCTTATATGGGTGTGCAGTGGGACCTATCTGCTCAGTGGCACTATGTGTCAATTTTCTATTGGTTGCCTACGATGAGTTGGATTTCATGTCAGCGGGGCCTGGTGTCAGAGCCCCTTCAATCCTATGGTTGTCGCATGACTGCAAGGGATATTATTTCCCCTTGTGATCATGTGACAACCATCAAATCTTGTAGTGTTTAAAAGGGTTGATGGGTGGTGGGTCCTGTGTCAGGTGACTCAAAAATTGTAGCAAATGGCATGATGACATGTGGTATCAGGCGGGCCCAGGTGGGGTCTAAGGTTTGGCAGATTGGACAAAGATCTGGAGGTGCTGACAAAATTCAAGGTGTTCACACCATCGCCCATAAAAAAGGTGATTCACTAGTTTCTTTGGTGATTTGGAGAATGGTAGTCAGGAAGTCGCTAAATTATTTAGCAAAGGAGTGAAGTGTTTCATGAATTGGCAAAGGTTCTTTGCCCCCAATTCACTAAGTTTGACTGGGACCACTTTTAAGGAAAGTCATAATGCCTACGAGGGGAGATTGATCAGATCGCTGCGTTTTAAAGTTGGTAAAGGTTTAAATTTTTGCCATCATTTCTCTGTAGGTGCCAAAGAAATAATCATTGAGATTCAAATTTAGAGATTTTCCAGCGACAGAGGGTACCATTTTTATGGAATTCAATGTAGAAACGACCTAGTTTGGTGAGAAGCGATTGGTTTACCATTTGTAGTGTGGTCCAGAATGTCTAGTGCTTGTTTGCAGAGCATGTACATTGTAGTTGTGGCTCAAGGCATGTTGTAGGGTGTCCTTTTCAGCTTGGTTTTGTGATCCTTTATACTTGCCGAGAAGACTTTCATAATTAAGGATCAGTTTAGGATTTCCTCTTGCCTAGATTGGATGTGTTTCCCACCCCTAAATTAAATTCATGATTGTTTCTAGCAGGTTGGGTGGTTGAAACCCTAACCCTAGTCATCTGTAGCTTATCACAAATTTCCAACATGACTAGGGGGTTATAAGTTGCAGAATTTTTGAGTTTGTAGGGGTTCCAATTCTTTTGGTTTTGGTCCCAGATTGTTGATAGTGAAAATTCAAACAAGGAGAGCCTAGATTTAGGGTTTTTTTCCTTTGTGCATTTTGTCATTTGGTAATGTATTGATTCTGCAAGTCTTAGTGAGAATATTTTGGATTCCAATCTCATATTGGTGTATGTCTTTTTCTTTTGCTCTTGAGCTCATATATGTTGATTGCACAAAGTGGGTTAGCATATGGTAAACAAAGAGTATTTTGGGGTTATCTTTGAGTTCCTAACAAAGTTAGGATTAAAGTCTTTAAGGTAAGTTCAGTGAGTTCATGGAAAGATAAGGATTTGATGTCCTAATATGTGAGTGAGGGGAGTAATAGGCAAAGCACTTACTCTGAGTATATATATGTTTGAGTTAAGGTTTTAGGGTGATATAGGTTGTTAAGTGACTCTCTACCCTGGGATAAGGCATTGATCCATTCTCTGGAAGTAGTCCATCATCAAAAATCACACACACACAATTAAATGATAAACATTTCAATCAAATAGTAAAGGGTATAGTTATATATTGTTTAGAGACTCCTTTGAAGAAGTGAGTCAAGGGTACACCCGCCTGAGCATTGAGGTTAAAAGTGTAGGAGGATCTCCTTGATCCTTGTTAATTGGCCCTCTTTCTTGTAGACTTTGAAGTGGTGATAGAGTCAAAGTTTCATTATAGTTATCCATCAAAGTATAAATCTACAAGTTTTGAAGATTAAAGGGAACAACCAACAAAAATGGGGACTCTGCTGGGGAGAATGATTATGAAGATATGCATATGTTAGGTCTCTGGTTGCAGTCATATTGAAGTATTCAAAATCTTATTGACTAGATAGACCTACCCATCCAAGCCATCGACAAAATGGTGACTCTGCTGGGGAGAGTCTAGAATAGAGTCAGAAATGAAAATCAAGCATTTGCAAAATTTTGTCACCTAGTTGTGAGTGGCGGCTCTGATTTTTCTCTATTTGATCAGTGCATTTTCTAATAAACAATGTGTATACCTGGTGTAGTTTTGTGTTGGTTGGAAGAAGAAATAATGAATTATTTTCCTCTCAAGGAGGTGGTGATTCTACACATTGCAAAATCTGATGGAGTTTCAAGGTGAGCTCAAGATCTACCCTGCCTTCTAGTCAACAAGGTCTTCTGCTGCAAGACTCCTAGGTACTTCTCAAGTTTCAAATGTACCTTATTAAGTGATAAAGAACTAAGAAAGGGTAAGGTGTGAATAGAGGTTGCATACTTCAAGTTTTTAGTTACAGTTTGGCAAAATTATATGGAATTATTGCATTAAGTTTAATGGATAAGTTGAATAAGGAGTTGGCTTTCCTTGAGGAGGGCATCCTTAGGGATTGCATAAGATTAGTAAAATTAAAAGTGGGAAGTAGAAAGGATTTATCCATATCATTTTTCTATGATAGATTTTGTGAAGTATATGATGAGCTTCCTGAGGATGTTGAGTTTCCTGAATCTGACTTCGTTGGTTTATTCTTGGATCTTTGTTTTCCTGAATCAACCAGTTGGTCAAATGCCTTGTGGGAAGAGCATTATATATGTATCAGGGATTGGGTACTTGGTGATGGTAGTCTTGAACTTGAGGATGCACTTGGGGCTTTGCTCATTAGTGCTGATATTGAGAATGATGAAATTTATGAAGGAGATGTGCCAAGTGTTGACACTATTTCTTGCAGTCATGAAAGTGATGCCTTTTCTCAATATGGGGTAGAAAGTCTTTGCAATCAGTCAGATGAAGAAGAAGATTAGATAGATGAAGGTATTGCTGATGATTGTATGGAAGAAGATGATGTTCTTGAGGATAGTTGTTCACTTCATAGTGAAAAAATTTCAAACCTCTTGTCTTGTGAATATCTCAGATATTCAGGGAGGGATGTTTCTGAGTTCTTACATCCAACAGACATTGATTTTGATATGGAACATGAGTCAATGGGATCTGACTTTGACATGTGTGCCTCTTCTCCCCTTCTTACCCTAGCACCACCAGGCAGCAACCCTGTTATATATGATGTATTAGATGATGAGGTTGCCAGTGTTTTCTCAGTTTCAAGTGATACAGTGGTCCCTGACATAGTTTTGAGTGCTGATTGGGGAAGTTGTATAGATTGTGGGTCTTGCCTTGATCCTAGATCTTTTGATAAGCCATGGAAGGATAGCCTTTCAGCTACTCAAGTTTCACCATCTCATGGACAGGTTGATGTTTCTCTTCCCACCTATAAAATTTTTTTGGTTTTGTCAGTTGTTGACAAAATGCAGGTTGCTCCTATGTTCGATGATCATGTCCCATGTGATGAGTTCCCTTAGTGTTTGCATGAAGATCAATGTATCTTCTCTTTGGAGTTGCAAATTTATAGTATGAATGGATCCAATAGTGATTGCACTGACAGTTTGATAGAGCTAGAGAGTTTTTCTTTTTAGTTGGACAGTAAGCTTCCCAAATGTGGTGGTAAATTTGAAGGTGATTTATGTTGCAGTTCCTTTAGTGTTTTCCTATTTAAGGAATGCAACATGCATATGCCACTCTCTTTTCAAAGTTGGTATGATTTTCATTTTGGTCCCCAAATTGATCATGCTGATTTTTCTTGTTTCAAACTATGGAAGGATGGATATAAGTTTGATCAGTCACATGGAAGCAAAATTTTCAGTTTGTCTCTGATTTGTGGAGATGAAAACTACTTGTTTGATACAGGTAAAGGCAGATCAAAATTTTTGGGGCCTTGACCCTTTTGTAAATATTGTAAATCTTTGTGTGTTTCCTTTCTTGTTTCCTAGTTTGGTTGCCAGTTTTTGAGTTCCCTATTTTTATCCAATGGGTGGTCTTCTCTCCCAGTGATTCTGAATCCTTTCCATGCTTGCAAGAGCCATGCATCCTCAACTAGAGCCAATGTTAGGCCATTTTTCTATCATAGAAAAAATCCTGTGAGAATGGCCTCTTCCCTGCACATGTTTTTGTAAAGTGTCCTACCCTATGTGCTTCAATGTGTCACCTTGCTCTAGTCCAAATCGCACCTCCTAAATCACAAAATCCAAAAAGTTATTCAAATTCTAAGGTCTGCAGAAAAATATTTTTAGAATCTGCCACAGTGTTGAAAACCCACAGTATTTTTGAAAATCCATGATGTTTTCGGTCTATGTGAAAACCTTCATTGTTTTTGACCTTGTGCCTTCCATCTTTTGTGCGCTTATCTTTTGGTGTCAGAAACCTTGTGTGTTTTCATCCTCACAGTTTCCTATTTGCTGGCATTCCCTAACTACGCAAGTGCGATGGATGGTGGGCCTAGGTCTTCAAAGGGTTTCAAATGATTGGTTGTCACATGATTAGATGTCAAGAATTTCTGACATGCGACCATACGATTGGTTGACATGTGTCCCAATGGACCCATCGGCTAGGGTCTAATAGATGTTTAACGGGCAACAAAGATCGGTGGTTGTCGCTATATCATGAGGAAGAGATGCAAGCCTTTTAATATCCATGCTTTAACAAGAGTCGTTGATGTGGTATGAAGGCCATTAGATTTTCTTGTATGGGCATGTAGTGGGATCTATCTGCTCGGTGGCACTGTGTGTCAATTTTCTATTGGTTTCCTACGATGAGTAGGATTTCATGTCAGCGGGGCCCAGTGTCAGAGCCCTTTCAATCCTATGGCTGCCGCATGATCGCAAGGGATATTCATTCCCCTTGTGATAATGCAACTATTAGGAATGAATGCAGAGTGTTTTGGCAGTCATTCTGTAGCAGTTGTTGTTGCATTCATGACTTGGATTGTCATTGATGTCAACACAATGATATTCTGGATATTAGTAGGAAAGTAGGTATAGTTTTATTTTGCACACATGTTGTATTGTAGATTGGATTTTGTGTATTTGATGGTATGTTCTTTGGTGTTTTATTAACCTATGGTTAATAGTGCAAAAATAAATTCATTCATTTGTAAGAGTTATGAGCATTTTGGTGAAAGCAGTGTTTAGACAGTGTTTCTGTGTAGCAATGTTCAGAAATAGGAGGATATCTCTTAGCTGGGATGGAATCTAATTTTGCACAATTGAAGGTATGTTAGAGACTCATTAATGATGATGTGGTTCATAGAACAAACTTTGAGGATATGTTTGGAGAAAGTTATAGTAACTGGAAACCGATAGTTTTATGTGAATTATGTGTGTAGCATGTAGAATTTATTATTTTGTAATTGAGGACCGACTCATTTGTAATTATTTGAGTTTGGTATATGAGAAGAAATTTTTTCCTTATTGTAATGTGTACTATGAAGATTGTGATGCAAATATATGCATGAAGTGAAGAAAAGAGCTAATTCAGTGATGAAGGAAGACCTGTGAGTATAGAGATCTGGAATTGTGATCTTGTGTAGCAGAGAGTGCAGTTTTGACATAGTGTGAAGGAGGTAATATATTTCATATTATTTTGTTGAATAATTCTAAGATCTTTTGGACAGTGGGTTCAGAGATCTTGCCTTGAAGCTGTTTGGGCAGTGGGTCCTTCTGTCTCTCTTAACCGTGTTAGAATCTTTTAACAGGGATTCAAAATCTCCTAACAGGGATTCATATGTACTGAATGTATTTCATAAGACTCCTAATAGGGTCCATCCTCTAAAAAGGAACTTTCATATTAGTACATCATTTTGTGGGCATCATTCCCACTGGGGTTTACTCTTTTCAAGAGGTTCCCTAGTTAACATATCTTGTGTTATTGTGCAATTGTGTATGATTATCTTTCTATGGTTGATCAGTACATTGATTATATTGTTTAAAGATATTGAATGGATAAATTATATGATAACTGATTCACCCCCCCCTCTCAGTTATCTTGGGGATCTTTACTTTCTAACAATTGGTATCAAAGCAGGAGGTCCTTGAAAGAAAAGTTTAACAACTTAAGGAGATCCATGGTGAATTTTAGAAAAGAAAGCCCTAAGTTTGATGGAGTAAATTCTGACAGCTAGAAAGAAAAGATGAAGACACATCTATCATGTTTAGGACCAAGTCATTGGTTGATTACAAAGAATGAGAAGACTATCACTGAGGAAGACAATCTAGAGGCAGGAACTAGAGATGGACTAGATCTATTCATGTGTAACATACTTGCAAGAGAAGCACTTTTGTCAGCACTACCAGAGAATGAATATAGTCAAGTAAGATGTTTGAAAACATCTCATACAATTTGGAAAGCTTTACATTCTACTTTTGAAGGTGATGAACATGCAAAGAAGGCTAGATTACATAATTGGATTTGTGCATTTGAAGATATTAGAATGATGGAAGATGAATCTATTAGAAGCTATATTGGTAGGATGTCTGAGATTGTGATAAGAATAAAGTCTTGTGGAGGTGATAAGATAGAGAATGAAGTGATATGGAAAATTCTGAGAACTTTGACACCAGTATTCAAGTAGACAACGCAGATGATTGAAAAAGTAGTACCTTGTACATCAAACTTTTCAAGAGAGACTCTTCTTGGAAGATTAGAAACAACAGAGATGAACTTGAGATTATCAGGAGAGCTACCTAGAATGGAAATAGCATTTAGTGCTCTTAGCATCAGACCTACAAGAAGTACTAGTGTGAATGGAGATTATGCCAGCAGTAGCAGATCTGAGGAAGATAAGAAGATTGAAGAAGGTATTGCATTACTTGTAAAAAGAGAACCAGATGGTAAGAAAATCTTTAAATGTTGTACTTGTCAAGAATATGGTCATTTTGCATCTAAATGTCCTAAAAGAGTTAAGAAGTATAGAAGCAACTTTAAACCTAGGAGATCTAAAGAATGTTATTATGAAAATGATGAAGATTTTGGAGCAAGAATTGAAAAACACTTAAGTGATAGTGATAATGATAACTTTGAAGAAATAGGATTTGTAGCAATTAAGGAAGAAAGTTTTGAATCTGTTAAAAGTGAAGAAAAAGCATTAGTTTCACAAGTTGAAAAGAAATCTGAATAGATTATAGATAGTGGTTGTTCACATCATATAACTGGAGATAAAAGAAAGTTTGTTAAGTTAGATAATTATGATGAGGAATTGTTAGAGTTGGTAACAATGTACCTTGTTTGATTAAGGGTATAGGATCTATTACTCTTGATGGAAAGACTAACACTGATGATGTTTACTTTGTTGATGGATTAAGACATAATCTACTAAGTGTTGGACAATTAGCTGATAAGGGTTATCAAGTTTGGTTTTCTGAGAAAACTTGTGTGATAAAAGATAAAGATGGAAATTTGATTGGAAAAGGATCCAGAACCAGAGGTAATGTATTTCAGTTAAATCCTACTGAGATGACATGTTTGATAACTAGGATTGATGACAGTTGGTTATGGCATAAAAGGTTTTGTCATATAAACTTTGATAATATTGTCAAGGTGAGCACTACACTTGCAGTAAGAGATTTACCTAGAATTATGAAACCGACTAACATGATTTGCAAAGAATGTATGATGGAAAAGCTGAAAAGGAGTTCATTTCCCAATAAGAAGTTCACATCGGCAGAGAAGTTAGAGATAGTTCATACAGACTTGAGTGGTCCTACTAGGACTAGAGGATTCTATGGTCAAAGGTATTTTATGATTCTTGTTGATGATTTTACAAGAATGATGTGGATTGCATTTTTGAAAGAAAAATCTGAAGCATTTGATAAATTTAAGATCATGAAAAGCAAAATTGAGAATGAAACTGGAATGAAAATTAAGTGTCTAAGATCTGGTAGAGGTGGTGAATTTACATCTAGAGAGTTTAACACTTTTTGTGAAATGAATGGCATTAAGAGACAACTTTCAGCCCCTAGAACATCAAAACAAAATGGTATTGCAGAAAGAAGGAATAGGTCAATAACTAAAGTAGCAAGAGCTATGTTGTTTGAAAATTATTTGGCTATTCTTTAAAAAGCAAAGCATATAGATGTTATAACAAAAGAACTAAGACTATTGTTGAAAGTGCAAATGTAAAAGTTGATAAGTTTAAAATTTAGGAAAGAATGCTTGATTATGAATCTGATGGAGAAGCACAACCTCAGCCTAACATTGAAAATGTAGAATTATTTTTTGAAACTAACAGTGATTTGCTGAATGAAAGTCATGCTGATTAAGATGGAGAAGAAAATAGAGAAGAAAATAGAGAAGAATCTACAGTCGGAACAAGATCAGTAACTATGACACCTAATAGGTATACTTCAACACATCACCCTGTTGAGCAAGTTATTGGAAGTTTAGATAGAGGAGTTTTGACTCAGAATAAGGTACACTTATGTTTGATTTCTCAAAATTAACCTAAGACTACTAATGAAGCTTGTGAAGATGAACTTTGCATCAATGCTATGAAAGAAGAACTAGAGCAGATTGAAAAAAACAAGACATGGGAATTGGTCCCTAGACCTGAAGACAAGAATGTGATTGGAACAAAGTGGGTATTCAGAAACAAGATGAATGAACAAGGAGAAGTGAGGAGAAGGTACAGATCTATGATTGGAGGATTGCAGTACTTGACACATACAAGACCTGATATAGCACATTCAGTGGAGATTGTAGCAAGATTTCAAGTAGAACCTAAAGAATCACATTATGCAGCAGTAAAGAGGATACTAAGATATCTGAAAGGAACAATGGATTATGGATTATGGTATGAAAATTCTGATGATTTTACCTTATGTGCCTATACTGATGTAGATTGGGGAGGCAATGTTGATGACAAGAAAAGCACCAGTGGTGGAGCCTTTTTTCTTGGAGGTAAATTGGTCTCTTGGATAAGTAAGAAGTAGAATTGTACTTCACAAAGCACAATAGAAGTAGAATATGTTACAGCAGCAAATAATTGTAATCAGATTATTTGGATGAAGCAGATGTTGAAAGATATTGGAATAAAGTTTGATGAGCCTATTATTATACATTATGATAACACCAGTAAGAGAGAAAGTTGCAGAAAAAGAAGTAAGATTGGAGTACATAAGTACAAAGGAGAAAATAGCAGATATATTTACAAAGCCTTTACCTGAGGATACATTTGTGTATCTAAGAGGTATGCTTCGGGTTATGCCCCAACCTATTTTTGAGAATTATTGCAGATGATTGCATCCATCCAGCGGTATATGAGCCCTATCTTTCTTTTGGATTGGATGTTGGAACTTCCTCTATGGGGGAGTTTATGAGCTGAGTCATGAGGACTCTTGTGATTGTATTTTTCTAAAAAGTGTCTTTTGACATTAAGTTGTTGTTGACTTAGTGATAAGATTTCTATCATTGATGTCAATGGGGGAGAGATATACATGAAAAACATTGTGGATTGTATGAGAGAGCTGAATAGGAAAACGAAGCAAGATTTGATTTGATATTTTGTAGTGATGTTGCAGTATTGGATTTTTGGAACATTGGATGTTTTTCATCTATGTTGCCATCAATGCCAATGGGGGAGATTGTTAGGAATGAATGAAAAGTGTTTTGGTAGTCATTCTATAGTAGTTGTTGTTGCATTCATGACTTGGATTGTCATTGATGTCAACACAGTGATATTCTAGATATTAGTAGGAAAGAAGGTACAATTTTGTTTTGCACACATGTTGTATTGTAGATTAGCTTTTGTGAAGTTGATGGTATGTTCTTTGGTGTGTTATTAACCTATGGTTAATAGCGCAAAAAGAAATTCATTCATTTGTAAGAGTTATGAGCATTTTGGTGAAAACAGTGTTTAGACAGTGTTTCTGTGTAGCGATGTTCAGAAATAGGAGGATATCTCTTCGCTGGGATGGAATCTGATTTTACCTAGTTAAAGGGATGTTGGAGACTCATTAATGATGACATGGTTCATAGCGTGTAGAATTTATTATTTTTTAATTAAGGACCGACTCATTTGTAATTATTTGAGTTTGGTATATAAGAAGGAATTTTTTCCTTATTATAATGCATACTATGAAGATTGTGATGTGAATATATGCATGAAGTGAAGAAAAGAGCTAATTTAGTGATGAAGGAAGACTTGTGAGTATAGAGATCTAGAATTGTGATCTTGTGTAGCAGAGAGTGCAATTTTGGCACAATGTGAAGGAGGTAATATATTTTATATTATTCTATTGAATAATTCTAAGATCTTTTGGATAGTGGGTTCAGAGATCTTGCCTTGAAGCTATTTGGGTAGTGGGTCCTTCTGTCTTCCATAAACTCTTAACCGGGTTAGAATCTTTTAACAGGGATTCAAAATCTCCTAACATGGATTCATATGTATTGAATGTATTTCATAAGACTCCTAACAGGGTCCATCCTCTAACAAGGAACTTTCATATTAGTACATCATTTTGTGGGCATCATTCCCATCAGGGTTTACTCTTTTCAAGAGGCTCCCTAGTTAACATATCTTGTGTTATTGTGCAATTGTGTATGATTATCTTTCTATGGTTGATCAGTACATTGATTATTTTGTTTAAAGTTTTTGAATAGATCAATTATCTGATAATTGATTCACCCCCCCCCTCTCAGTTATCTTGGGGATCTTTACTTTTTAACAGTGACAACCATCTGATCTTGTAGTGTTTAAAAGGGTTGACGGGTGGTGGGTCCTGTGTCAGGTGACTTGGTGGCTGCAGGGAATGGCATGATGACATGTGGCATCAAATGGGCCTAGGTGGGGTCTGAGGTTTGGTGGAGTGGATAAAGATCTGGCGGTGCTGACAAAATTCAAGGTGTTCACACGATCACGCATAAAAAAGGTGATTCGCTAGTTTGTTTGGCAATTTGGCGAATGATAGTCAGGAAGTCACTAAATTATTTAGAGGAGTGAAGTGTTTCATGAATTGGCAAAGGTTCTTTGTCACCAATTCGCTAAGTTTGACTGGGACCACTTTTAAGGAAAGTCATAATGCCCGTGAGGGGAGATTGATCGGACGACTGTGTTTTAAAGTTGGTAAAGGTTTAAATTTTGGGCATCATTTCTCTGCAGGCACCAAAGAAATAACTATTGAGATTCAAATTTGAATTTTTGAGAGTTTTCAGTGATAGAGGGTACCATTTTTATGGAATTCAATGTAGAAATGACCCTGTTTGGTGAGAAGTGATTGGTTCACCATTTGTAGTGTGGTCCGTGATGTCTAGTGCTCATTTGCAGAGCATGTACATTATAGTTGTGGCTCAAGGTATGTTGCAGGGTGTCCTTTTGAGCTTGGTTTTGTGATCCTTTGTACTTGCAGAGAAGACTTTCATAATTAAGGATCAGTTCAAGATTTCCTCTTTCCTGGATTGGAGGTGTTTCCTACCCCTAAATTAAATTCATGATTGTTTCTAGCAGGTTGGGTTGTTGAAACCCTAACCCTAGTTATCCGTAGCTTGTCACAAATTTACAAGATGACTAGGGGGGTATAAGTTGGAGACTTTTTGAGTTTGCAGGGGTTTAAATTCTTTTGGTTTTGGTCCCAGATTGTTGATAGTGAAAATTTGAACAAGGAGAGCCTAGATTTAGGGTTTTTTTCCTTTGTGCATTTTGTCATTTGGTAATGTATTGATTCTGCAAGTCTTAGTGAGAATATTTTGGATTCCAATCTCATATTGGTGTATGTCTTTTTGTTTTTCTCTTGAGCTCATATATATTGATTGCACAAAGTGGGTTAGCATATGGTAAACAAAGAGTATTTTGGGGTTATCTTTGAGTTCTTAACAAAGTTAGGATTAAATTCTTTAAGTTAAATTCAGTGAGTTCATGGCAAGATAAGGATTTGATGTCCTGATATGTGAGTGAGGGGAGTAATAGGAAAAGCACTTACTCTGAGTCTATATATGTTTGAGTTAAGGTTTTAGGGTGATATAGGTTGTTAAGTGACTCTCTGCCCTAGGATAAGGCATTGATCCACTCTCTGGAAGTAGTCCATCATCAGCAATCACACACACATAATTAAATGATAAACATTTCAATCAGATAGTAAAGGGTGTAGTTATATATGGTTTAGAGACTCCTTTGAAGAAGTGAGTCAAGGGTACACCTACCTGAGCATTGAGGCTCAAAGTGTAGGAGGATCTCCTTGATCCTTGTTAATTGGCCCTCTTCCTTGTAGACTTTGAAGTGGTGATACAGTCAAAGTTTCATTATAGTTATACATCAAAGTATAAATCTACAAGTTTTGAAGATCAAAGGGAACAACCAACAGAGTGATAGGTGTACTATCCATTACATCTTGTTTTACCTTGATTATCATTTCCACTGATGGTTCATCTATTTTCTCACTTTCTTTTACCTCTTCCTTTACTCTTTTTTTTTTTTTTTTTTTTCTCTACTTCCTTTTCTTTTTCGTCTTCTTTCTTTTCTTGTTTTTCATCTTTTATATTGTCAATCAATACTTCTTCTTGTTGATTGGGAGGACTGTTACTAAAAAGAGTTTCAACCTCTTGTTTGCTTACAAATGCTTCTTCAAACTTGTCCAAATCCATGTCTATGGCCACCATAGTGACTTTTACATTATCAATAAAAATTGAGTCATCCTTGAATGTCTCTAACATGGGTGCAGACTTATCTACCTCTATGGAAGCATCAACTACATGCATTGAATCCTGTGGACCTATAGATGGAACATTTATGGTTTCTAAATATTTTGCATCCTTTGTGGGTACTTGAGCTATCGGCATAGTAGCTGGATACATGTGCCTATTCATGAAGACCTTCTTAAAGGATTTCTCTATTTCCTTTGCAACCAATTCAAAGTTCTTATCCATTATGTGCAAGGTCCTTAATGTGGTTCTAAGATGTGGTTTTACTAGATCTAGTAACTAATATTTCTCCTCTAGAGAACATACTAGAAAAATCTCATCTAAGATCTTTTCTCTTATTCTCAGATCTTCTTCAATGGCTTTTCTTTTTAGGAACTCCAAGATGTTCCATACATTATTAAGAATTATAGTGTTCAGTTCTAGGACTGTCTTCTTAAACTTCAACATGTGTTTGACAATCATTCCATGTATCTTTGATTTTTCAATCTCACTGTATTTCTCATAGAACTTTCCTACTTGATCAATTCTACCTTCATCAACAATCCTTGTACTTAACACACTGAGACTAGGTTTGAAGCTTACTTTTGGGGGTACTTGAGTGTTCTTCCTATTTCTTGCTATTTGTGAGGATGGATGGCTAGTGCTAATCACTTTCTTCCTCTTAGGCATTTCCTTATACTCTTGAGGAGTAGTAAGGTCAATGGTTTCCTTGGGCATAGAAGGAGTAACATAAATTTTACCCTTTTGAAAATTAGATTCCTCAATTTTTACCTTCTTCAACTTTTGATCCTCAGATTTTGTCTTTGTTGCTGTTGCAATCTATAATTCCAAAGCAATCTTCTCTTCCCTTTCTTTTTCTAAGTCTTCTTGTGATACACCATGGATTCACAAGATCTCTAAAGTAACCTTGGCAATTTTTCTTTTTGTTGCTATTATACACTAAGTTTGCACCCTTGTCTCAAGCTCTCATTGTCTTGATAACCTAGTATAACATGGGAATCATCTCCACATTGAGGGACCTATGCTAACTGAGATGAGACCTCTAGGTTCTAGGCTACTTCCTCTTGGATAATCACCTTAATTTGCTTCTAGACATGAAAAGTAAAACTTTTAAGGGAAAGGGATAGAAGGAATGCTTGGAAAGGGAAAAGACTAAAAGCAAACTACCTACTAGGTGATACACTGAAATTAGGGTTTGGATCTTAGTATAGAGGAATGGAATCAATGAAAGGCTCAGGTCTAGTAGGTCACAACTTACTAAATAGGCTTGCATAAGTATTTCATAGAAGGGTCTAAACATAAGACATAATTTATGACCTGCAAGAAGACATTCACTTCTGCAACTCAGTCTAGGATTGAGACAAGACTGTTAGGGGGTTGAAGTATACCCACAAAACATCTAAATCAGATCAAACACAATAACACACAAAATTACAGAAAGCAAGAGGGATTAGGAACCCTAAGATATCACTAAAAACATCATATACTTTAATCCAATAAGATAATTTAGACAAGGAAGAAAAGGGACATGAAGGATTGTCACAAAATACCTCTGCAATATCTGAATCATCAATGGGAGAAATACAACTATATAAGCCAGAGGGTAGAAATGATACTATAGATGACCCTTAAGAAAAAAATGAATTTCTTCTACAAATTGTCCAACTCTGAGCCCTAAGGCTCCAAAAATACAATATATACATACTCCTTTGCACGCAGGCAAAAGTCAAAATACTAACTAGGGTTACATGGTTTTCAATACAATAATCAAACCCTAGCCGATCAAATTTGATCATAAATATATCTCTACAAAAATCATAGTCAATCAGATATTTGTGCCCATCTTTGTACTGGAAATCAACTTGTAGACAAGTAACCTGGACTTATCTACTTCTCTTGCACAAAGTCTTGCCATGAATGCACTGATTGGTACCACCCTGAGATAAGAAATTACCAAAAATTGCCACCTAGACCCCTATCATCATATTCCTCAACTGCAAAATGTCTTAAAGATATAAATTCCATCTATGAATTCTATCACAATTGACTACTGGTTCAAAAAAAACCTAGCCAAAACCTTGCAAGAATATATTTGAATTTAAATAATAATAGCTAACAGGTGGAACTCAACCTTTCCTCCATCGATGGTCGATGTTTAAAACTTAATATCACTTTAAAATGCAACCGTTAGATCTTCTTATTTACTCGGGCTTGGCATCTGACTATAAATCTAACCTTAAGTCTACCTCAGGTTACCCTTTTCCTTCAGTCACAGAGTCATTTAAACATTTAGTTGACCTTGGTTAAGTTTGGAAAACACAAAAAAGTTCTTTAGTCACTGATTCATAGAATACCCTTAACCCTGGGCCCAGAACCGCCACATGTCATTCCTTTATTTGCCCTTGATTTCTCTATAAGAATACACCTCGACAAGTCTTGTCATCGGTCCCACTTAAGACAAGATTCTGATCCAACAATGGGCACAAGATCTCATGGCCCCCAAATATTCCTTACACCTTTACACCAAGCATAGATCTATATTAGACCAGGACCCCTCTGACACATCAGTCCACCTAGAAGTCCTCATCATCATGCAACAACCAATAGAAAGTGAACACATTAGCAAGAAAGGACCCACCAAGAATGCTCTAAGATAAAGCAAGATCAACGGCTGTCACATGATCTCATGGGCTAACACATAGCCTCAGGAACATATGACAGCCGTCGATCCTCTACAGATGTTAGAGCCTCTAACTATTGAAAGAACTTGGTCCCACTAACCATTTGAATACATTTAGCAGTGGAACCACCAGTCATGAAGAGTTACATCATGAGGAGAAATCAATGGCAGTCTAAAAATTGCATACCTCTGACACTTTTCATGAGAAAACATGCCAGCCGTTAGATCAAAAGAGAAATGAGAACTAGGCTTACTAACAAATTACAAGTCATCTCCCTTCGACCAATGAAATACCTCCACATAGGAAACCATGGAAATGGATCCACAAAGGCATGAAGCACTGAGAAAAGGAAAGATTAACGGTTATCATAAGATTGCGAGCCTCTGACACATGCTATGTGATCCTATGACAACCATTGATCTCATCAAATTGGACCCCACAATCTTGAGACAACCAAAGAACTCAGTGATTATGTGACCAAGGGAAGGCTAACCACTCATTGAATCGCTAACCATTGAGGACTTAACCGTGAAACACTTAGTGACTATGAGAAACATGCAGTCCCTGAATCGCTGAGAGGGAAAGATCACCACTAGAGAAATATGAGAATCTGTGACCAGCCAATAGGATTAAAGAACACATGGGCATTTAGGATTTTAAGTGGCTGATAAAGTAACTTGAAAATATATCAAGCGAAAGGGCTACTTAGGGTTTTAAGCCTACAATGGCTACTTTTATGAATTTTTTGATCTGCAGACCAGAGAGTTAGAAAGCTTGCAAAGACTAGAGAATAGGACATAAAGCTATGAAATTTTCTAAGGTGTTTGGAAAGGGAAAAATAGAGACCCTGAGATGAGAATTGGTCAAATTTACATGCATATGAAAATTAGGGTAACATTTTGGCAATTTCTACTAGATGTCAGCCTGCTAGACATGGAAAACTAGTGGTCTATGACAATCCATTAGGCATGGGGTCATCAAAAATTAAAAAATTCTCACAAGGAGATAGGACTAGAACTAGAGAGGCAAACTTGTGTGCTGGCACTTCTTGGAAAGTAGGAAACTAACCTAGAAAAGAGGGAAAGAAAGTAGGGGAAAGCATATTTACAAAATTTACAGAGAGGGATTAACGTCAAAGCAGGGCTTCAAGTGGAAACCATTCACTAATATTGGAAAGGCATCTCCTTCAAGATCTGATAGCTGGAAAGCATTGGATCCCTTGCATTCTATTATAACAAATGGTCCACCCCAAAATGAATCAAATTTGGTATGTCTGCCAGGCCTGGATCTGAACTCATCCCACTTGAGGACTACATCTCCAACTTTGAAATTCCTAACCTTGGATCTTTTGTCAAAAGTCCTCTTTGTTTTAATCTGATGAAATTCCATATCCTACATTGATTTGTCTTTGAGTTCTTCCAATTCCATCAACTAAGTATATCTGATCTATAAGGGATCCTCCTCTTCAAATAGGGCATACTAAGTAGCCAAGTCCAGAGCTAGCAATTCAACTGAGATAGACAACTTGGCCTCTCTGCCATACACTAACACATAAGGAGAATTCCCAATGATCTTCTTTGGAGTAATTCTGTCCAGCCATAAGCCAGACCTAAGTTTGGTATGCCAATCCCTCTGATTATCTTGTAGAGTCTTCTTAATTATCCTAATTAGGTTCTTATTCATTGATTCTACTAAGCCATTTCCTTGAGGGTAATATTTAGAAATTGTATTTAGATAGTTTCCATTCTTGATTGCCCACTCTGAGACTTTGAGGCCTGTGAATGCCAATTCATTATCTAAAATTATTGAATCTGGAATGCCAAATCTATGAACTATGTCATCATAAAAACCTAAGACAATACTCTCATTGGATTCTTTTAATGCAATTGCTTCTGTCCATCTAGTGAAGTAATCAGTTGCAGTAATTATCCATTTATGGCCTGTACTAGATGGATGATTGATCATTCCAATGAAATCTATACCCCATTTAATGAAAGGTTGCTCTGTTTTGATTGGTTGTAGGGGCAAGGCTGCAAGCCTCTCTTTTCTTGAAAACATGGAACACTTGATGCATTTTCTCACATATTCATAACTATCCTTAAAGATAGATGGCCAATAGTATCTAGCCCTCATGATTTTAAAAGCAGTAGTCCTAGGAGAAAAGTGACCTCCAGAAGGTCCATCATGGAACTCAAATAGGATATCAGCTATCTTTTCTGAATCTATGCATCTTAAAAGGACACCATTGTGATCTTTTCTAAAAAGAGCTTCATTTATCAGCACAAAAGGAATAGATTGTAACCTATAATACCTTCTTTTTGTTGAATCTAGGCCTGCAGGGCATTGTCCTATCTTCAAATACTTAATCATATTAGGCAACCAGCTTGTTGCCTTGGCTTGTTCTTCTATAGAATGCACCACCAAAGATGCATCTATTTGTTTTGATTTCTTTGAACTTTCATCCTTTGCCAAATGCTCACAAAGACCTCTTCCTCTAGCCAACTTGGTAGTTTGAATATCTATGTCATATTCCATCACCTTGGTGATCCAACCAGCTTTTTTCTCATTTAGGTCCTTGGAAAGTAGAAATTCTTTGACACTTGGCTGAGTAACCTTCAAATGTACCCTACTATGGGTCAAAAAATATTTGAACTTTTTAAGGCTCTTCACCACAACAAGTACATGTTTTTCTACAAAAGAGTATCTTTGTTCATACTCCCCTAGACCTTTGCTAAAGAAAGCAATAGGCTACTCCAATCCATCTAAATTTTCTTGAGTCAGCATTGCAGATATAGCATCATGACCTCCATAAGCATAAAGGATGAAATCCTTCCTAAAATTTGGGTTTAGGAGAGCAGGGGCTTTTGTTAAGGCCTCTTTGATAGATTGGAAATTGACTCTCCCTTCTTTGGTCCAATGAAAAGCTGAACTCTTCTTTAACATGGTTGTCAAAGGATTTAGTAAATCTACAATGTTAGGCAAGAACCTCCTAACAAAATTAATCTTTCCTATGAAAGATTTGAGACTTTTCTTGTGATGTGGTAGGGGTAGCTCTAGGATAGCTGCAATTCTCTTAGGATCTACTATAATCCCTTCTTTAGATACTACATATCCCAACAATTTTCCTGCATGAATTGCAAACACACATTTCTTGGGATTAAGAGATATCCCAAATTCTCTATAGCTTTCAAACTGTTAGGCCATTTTTCTATCATAGCAAAAATCCTTTGAAAATGGCCTCTTCCCTGCAAATGTTTTTGTAAAGTTTCCTGCCCTGTGTTCTTCATGTTATCACCTTGCTCTAGTCCAAATTGCACGTGCTAAATTGCAAAATCCCAAAAGTTATTCAAATTCTAAGGTCTGCTGGAAACAATTTTTAGAATCTGCCACAGTGTCAAAAACCCATAGTATTTTTGAAAATCATGATGTTTTCAGTCTGTGTGAAAACCTTCATTGTTTTCAACCTTGTGCCTTCCAGTTTTTGTGCGCTTATCTTTTGGTGTTGAAAACCTTGTGTGTTTTCGATCTTTTCCACTAAAAACCTTGTGTGTTTTCGACCCTGCACTTCTGCCCTATTTGTTGGCATTCTCTAATTGTGCAAGTCTGACTAGATGGTGGGCCCAAGTTTTCAAATGTTTCAAGTGATTGGTTGTCGCATGGCCACATGTAAGACTTTTTTGACATGCGATCATGCGACCACTTGCCACCTATCCGCATGGGTCCCAGTTCTTTGCAGTTGCTTGGTGCAGTTAATGTTCAGATAGGATCTGTGGCTATCGCTTCTTCGCATGGAAAATTTGCATGAGGTTTATTTCTCACAAAGTTGCGATGGATTGCCACCTATCCTATGGACCCAGGTCTTCAATGGGCTTTGAAATGATTGGTTGTCACATGATCACATGTCAGAGTTTTCTGACATGCGACCATGTGACCGGTTACCTATTTGTGCTGAGGCCCATCAGTGATGCAGTTTGGTGGTCCCGCTAGTGGTGATGTGGTAGCCTCGGGTTTCCTATCGCATGATTACATGTCAGAGTTTTTTGACATGCGATCATG
The DNA here is from genome assembly GCA_027943335.1 of Chamaecyparis obtusa. Classification (NCBI taxonomy): domain Eukaryota; kingdom Viridiplantae; phylum Streptophyta; class Pinopsida; order Cupressales; family Cupressaceae; genus Chamaecyparis; species Chamaecyparis obtusa. The sequence goes on from BSBK01003761.1 coordinate 121,986, forward strand.
CGACCGGTTGACATGTGTCCCTAGGGCTCGGTGGTAGGTGGTGATGTGGGGTCTTCCAGTTGGTTTGAGGTGGTGATGTGGCTTGTCAGTGGGCCCATTGTCTTTTTTGCAGAGGTGCACATTTTGCATTGGTGGGGGGCGGTGACATGGTGTCAATGTGGAGGCTTGTTGCATGTTCGCATAGCCCATTTCTGGGCTATGCAATCATGCGACCACTGATGGTGTCATGGTTGTGGAGTTATGAAGTGGGGCCATGGTTTTCAAAGAGATGTAAAGTACGTGGGGCTCATGACTATTGTAAGGTTAAATATGACAGCTCGATTTTCCAGGAAAGGGAAAAGAACGATAGCCATGTTTTAAATTTTGTCGATTAGCCATTGCATTTGAATTCAAACTTGCAGATGGTTTTCACGACTGGATATACAAAAATTTATGGTTTCTTCCCTAGATTTGACTGGTTTGATGGTGGTAGGTGTTGTGATCTAGCCCGAGGGTCCTATTGATCGGTGGCATGATGATTTCATACCCAGTGATGAATCTTGGTGGTGTGTCACATGTTCGCATAGCCCAGTTTCTAGCTATGCGATCATCCAACATCCTTTGTTTTGGTAGAGTTCCCTGGTAGTTTGGCTATATGCGATGAGTGTTGTAGCTTGGTGGTAGTTGCAAAGTTGATGGTGAAGATCTAGGTTGCTGTCCTAATCTGATCTTGCTTCCTAGGTTGCCGTGATGAGTTAAATGCAGTAGATTGTTTCTTTCTGCAGGCGGCTAGGGTTTGTACATGCAAAGTTTTCCAAGGTGATCCTGGCATTGAATTTGTTCTTCCTATAGTAAGAAATCACTTCTACTTGTGGTCACAGTTAGCTTATGGTGAGGAAACCAATGCAATTGTACACCTAATTTCTTCCTAGGTTTCCAGGCTCTTCTGCAAATTCTAATTTCTTGTTGTACTTAGTGGCTGTTGTAGACTTAATTTTACCCTGGTTACCTGTTACTTGTTGCATCCTACTATTTGGGATTCCAAGGTAACCAGTGGTATAAATTGTAGGTTGTCCAATTTTTTAAGGGTTCCTTCTTCTACAAATTTTTGAGGAGAATTGGTTCTAAATGAAGGGTCCTTTTCGTGTAGATATTTCTCCTTCTTCTTTGCATATAGAGTGTTCTTCTTTCCTTGCTGGTTCTGAGAACATAATACATATTGTAAGTGATTTTTCTTATGTGTGAGAAGTTCATATATTCTTATTTTTACCAAGCTATCTCCATTTGAGCTTTGAATTCATTGATCATACATTAAGGGTGTTTGATTTTTCTGCTTGTATTGCCTATGTGTTTGCAAGTGGAGTTGTCTTCACAGAGATAACTAGTTTAGGGTTAGTGTTCATATGTGTATGGGCTGAAATATCAAAGATATGATATTCTTGTCTTCCAGTGGATGCTGGTAAATGTATTGTCTGATTCATAGGTCTCTTCTAGGTAGAGGGTTAAAATGCTTTGAATGGATAATAACATGCTTGAATGCACAGGTGGGTGTTAAGTTGAGGTTTGGTCATGGTGTGTGATTGATGTAAGGCATCAACACATTGGGTATATTATTTTCTTGTTTCATAGCTATCATTTGCAATAGGGTATTTGACTCTATGGCCCATTGGATAAGGCACTAGTCTATGAGAGACTTAGGGTATCTCAAGGGTCCTTTCAACCCAACATTAAATAAATTACCTTTCTCTTTCATGTTGGTGGTAGTAGTAGGAGTTTCTCTCTAGTCTTTAGACTCATTCTATGCAAATAGGGCTATTTGTATATGAATTGGCTTCATTGGGCTAGAGGTTACCTGAAGGCGTTTGAAGGCTATTCCACACTAATCTATCTATAGGCCTTTTATTCACCAAAAGGATGGCATGAGTGTGCAGATAAGGCAATACCCACCTGAGTGAATGTCGAGCTCAAAGAAGAAGGAGGATTTCTCTCTATCCTCATCAATTGGTTTGTTTTTCTTGTCAAGCTTGGGTGCTTAACCTGTGTTTGAAGCCCAACCATTTGATTCAAGTTTGGTCCTGCAAGAAAAAGAGCCAACACAAATATCTTCCTCAAATGTTTGATGTGATCTACTACATGCTTAGAATAGATAGTTATGTCATCTAAGTAGACCAACACAAACTTGTACATTAGGCTCTTAAAGGCCATATCCATTGCCTTTTGAAATGTAGCACTTGCATTTGACAAACCAAAGGGCATCTTCTGATAAGCCATGGTTCCCCACTTGGTTGTAAATGTAGTCTTATATTGATCCTCTTCATTCACTAAGATCTGATTGTATCCTGAATAGCCATCCAATAATGAAAATCTCTTAGATCCAGAGACACATTGTAAAATTTGTTCCATGGAGGGTAGTGGATGGCGGTCTTTTAAAGAGGCCCTGTTAAGATCCCTAAAGTCAATACATAACCTCAACTTCCCATTCTTCTTCCTGACAGGAATAAGGTTGGAAACCCAAATATTATGCTTGATGGGGTAGATGATACCACTTTCTATTAGTTTGAGTAGTTCTTTATGCATAAGTGGCTCAAGCTTGGGATTAACAAGCCTTTTCTTCTACCTTACTAGTTTGGCTTTAGGTTCTAATTCAATAGTGTGCTGAGTAAGGGCAGGGTCAAAATATTTGAGGTTGTCATATTGCCATGAAAAAACATCACTAAATTCTTTGAATAACTGAGTGTAAGCTTTTTTTACCAATTCAATGTTTAATTTTCCAAATTGTAGGCTCCTTTCTGGTTCCAACTCTAATTCAACACAATGTTCTTGTTGGATTACGAGGCCAGCTTTTTTTTTCTTGACTTCATCATCCTTGTTGAAGAAAACCTCCAATGTAACAAGACCTCTAGGCATCTTATTAGACTTAAGTTGTATCACCTAATCACCATAGTTTTGTGATAGTCTATCTTGATTGTATTCTGAAAAAACATCTTCTTCAAACAAGAATTCCAGAATTTGTTCATCATTGTCAAACACCTGCCAATTAACATCATTATCAAGAATAGAAGGTTTGATAATCACTTTGATATGTTGTTGATCTATTTCTTTTGAAATGTTATTTGGAATATCATATTGAGACCCAATAATAGCTAACCTATCTGCATTTTGATTTAGCTTCCTAGGGATAGCAACAATATTGAAAGCACAAAAATCTTCAATTATATCCAAAACTCTATGTTTGTATGCTTTCAGGATGTCATTTTTAGTTGTAATTATCCCTCTTACTTAGCTGACAACTAACTCATTGTTACCATAATCTTTTAAGGCCTTAAACCCTCTTTTTCTAGCCCATTCTAGTCCATTGACTAGACTTTCATATTTTGTAGTATTGCTAGTGTAGGAAAAACTGAATCTAAAGGTAGTATAATACCTTTCTCCTCTTGGGGACACTAACATAGCACCACCTCTAGAACCATGTCTACTTCTAGCTCCATCAAAAAATAGCTCCCAAACCTGATTATTCTGTTCTTCTAAATCAGTATCTTCCTTGAGAAGGCTTGGTTCTATGACCCCACTTTCCTGTATTAAATAACTTCCCAAACCAAAATCCCAAACAAGATTTTCTTGGGCTTCTAAAGCTCTTTCATCTAGAAAAATATCAAGGATACTTTCTATTTTTGTGTCTGCTTCACTAATGGTTTGAAAGTCATTGTTATTAAATATAGGGCAATTTACATTGATGGTATTGGATACATATGGCTCTATATGGTGTGCTACTAATGGTTCTAACTTAATGGTGACCTTAGTCCCATACCTTATATGAAATAACATGTGAGACCAATCAGAAGATAGATAGCCTCCTATCTTGGCTGTAAACTCCCTTGAAAGACATATAGAAAATAATGCAATAAGATCTATGATGTATATATCGATGAGGATGGAAAAATTAGGACTAGCATGTAGGATTAAACTAGTATCCTTAGCCACACCTATAGTATTGACTAAGGATCCATCAAGTTGGGTAACCTTCTTTTAGAAGGGCTCATATTTTAGTCCTGATTGGTCAGCTACTTTCTTGGGCATTATAGTGCTAGTAGCCCTACTATCTACCATAAAATTATGCACTAAAGATTTTCCAATGATTAGAGATACATAAAAGGGAGGTGGCTTTGATTTCCTACCTTGTGTGGCATTGGTCTTGGAGTTGCTACTTGGAGCCTCCTTTTCTTGATCAATGTTAACCAACACTGGCTTTGCAGCTTCTTTTGCAGGTTGAGGAGTTGTCACTTTTGTCATGGCCTTCTTCAAAATTTTAGGCTGTCCTGGAAGAGCCAAAGAGTCCCACATGGACATCATGACATTCACCTTCTTCATGTTGTATACAATATTATAAGGTGTCACAGTGTGTACTCTCTATTGTGCTTTCACCATGATGGTCTCTACTTCCTTTGGAATTTGGCCCTCTCTGCTTGTAATGATAGGAGCCTCCTTAGGTGGGATGGGAGTAGCTTGCTGCAATGGCTCTGTAGATGTAGTGGCTTTGGCATTGGAATCTTCTCTCTCCATATGTTGCACTCTTCTCTTTTCTCTTGTATAGGCAACAAAAGAAACTTCATCATTGACTCCATTGAACTCTAGTTGTTCCCAATTAAAGAGAGCAGTCTCATTCTCTTATGGTTCTTGTTGAGGAACTGACCCACTAGATGAAACCTCCAATTAAGCTTGGGAGGCATTCTGAACCATTAGAGCTTGGTTGATCCATCCATTTGAACATGTGGCCTGATTGTGAGGCTGATTACAAGGAAAACACCATTCATTCTCCATAGCCACATTGTTTTGGCTAGGAACCATATCCCTCACTAGATTTGCAAAATTGAGAGGTGCAGGGTTATATGGTTGGAATGGTCTTTGGTTAAAACTTTTTTTTGTCCTTAATAACCTCCTTGGTATGGTGGCCTATTTTGTTGATAAGGTTTTCCTTGATTTTGATATTGCTGATTACGACCTTTGCTTTGTGACTGAAATGGTGGTCTAATTCCTTGACCTTGTTTCTTCAAATTTGTGACCTCCTTAGTTAAGGTCTACAACAAATTTTTCATTTCTTGCTGACTCCTTTGTTGGCTATTCTTCATCTCCTATAACTCTTGAGAGAAGCTAGTTCTCAACTCTTGACCACTAGTACTAGCTTGAGGTGCTAATATGGTGGGAATAGGGGTAAATGGGGGTACTTATGTAGGTGCAATGGGTTGAAGGCTTGGAAAAATGGGTATTGGAGGTCTTTTCACAATCATGTCTACTTGGATCAAACAATTTTCAGCCCCGACAGCTATGTCAAAAGCTTGGGGAAGAGAAGTACCTCCCATGGACTGGATCATGATAGAAATTTGACCATTCAAACTTTGTAAGTAATATAGAAAAGCATGGTCAGCTGATGGTCTCACTGAGACTAGAATTCTATTCCATGTTTTAAGGAATGTACTATTGTAATCTATCATCTACTCTTGAGGGTCTCTCTTAATAGTTGTTAACTATTCAACTAGAGACAAGTTATCTAATTTATCCTCAAAATGCTTACTCAATACATCCCCTAATTCATCCCATGAAGTAATAGAACCAACAGTTAGAGTTCTAAACCATTCAAGAGCCTTACCTTTTAGAGAGGTTGCTAATAACTTTGTGGCCACATCCTCTTAAGTAATATTGTGTATGCTACAGATGGTGGTCACATCTCTTATGTGTTCAAAAGGAGTTGTCTGCCCTTCACCAGTGAAATTAGGTATACTTTTTAGTGCCACCAAGGGCACATCATGATGTTGGCCAAAAGTTAATGGACTACCCTAATTAAAGGGTGCAAATGCAAATGGCCTAGCCATTTTAGGAGTTGGAATCTCAAGATTAACAACTATATGAGCTGTATTTACTGCTAGATTTGAATCCTCTTCTAGATCTCTAGTTAGAGAGCTACCTCTTCTTCTAGAATGAAAGGGAAAAGATCTCCTTTCTGAAGTGTTAGGAGGTGTTGACTAAAATCTCCTTATAGGGGATGTTCTTTTCATTGACCTACCTTTACGACATATTCTTGAAGGCAACTCTAAAAACTTAGTTGGCTTTGAGCTTCTAGTCTCAATCTTTCTCATAAACCTTAAACAAGGTTGGCCTAAATCTTTGAAACTAGTGGAGTCACCAGATATGCATGATAGAATGACTTCTAAAAGCCTATTTTATGCAATCTGCATATCAGAGATAACATAACTTGAGTTTGAATAAACTTCTTGTCCCACCGGGCATGCCAGAAATGTTATACACTAAGTTTGCACCCTTGTCTCAAGCTCTTGTAGTCTTGATAACCTAGTATAACATGGGAATCATCTCCAGGTTGTGGGACCTATGCTAACTAAGATGAGACCTCTAGGTTCTAGGCTAGTTCCTCTTGGATAATCACCTTAATTTTCTTCTAGACATGAAAAGTAAAACTTTTAAGGGAAAGGGATAGAAGGAATGCTTGGAAAGGGAAAAGACTAAAAGCAAACTACCTACTAGGTGATACACCAAAATTAGGGTTTGGATCTCAGTATAGAGGAATGGAATCAATGAAAGGCTTAGGTCTAGTAGGTCACAACTTACTGAATAGGCTTGCATAAGTATTTCATAGAAGGGTCTAAACATAAGACACAATTTATGACCTGCAAGTAGACATTCACTTCTACAACTCAGTGTAGGATTGAGACAAGATTGTGAGGGGGTTGAAGTATACCCACAAAACATCTAAATTAGATCAAACACAATAACACACAAAATTATAGAAAGCAAGAGGGATCAAGAACCCTAAGATATTACTAAAACATCATATACTTTAATCTAATAAGAGATAATTTAGACAAGGAAGCATAGGGACATGAAGGATTGTCACAAAATACCTTTGCAATATCTGAATCATCAAGGGGAGAAATACAACTATATAATTCAGAGGGTAGAAATGATACCATAGATGACCCTTTAAAAAAAAATGAATTTCTTCTACAAATTGTCCAACTCTGAGCCCTAAGGCTCCAAAAATACAATATATACATACTCCTTTGCACGTAGGCAAGAGTTAAAAAAATAACTAGGGTTACATGGTTTTCAATATAGTAATCAAACCCTAGCCGATCAAATCTGATCATAAATATATCTCTACAAAAATCATAGCCGATCAGATATTTGTGCCCATCTCTGTACTGGAAATCAACTTGCAGACAAGAAACCCAGACTTATCTACTTCTCTTGCACAAGGTCTTGCCATGAATGCACTGATTGGTACCACCCTGAGACAAGAAATGACCAAAAAAGGCTACCCAAACCCCTATCATCATCTTCCTAAACTGCAAAATTTCTTGAAGATATAAATTCCATCTACCAATTCTATCACAATTGACTACTAGTTCAAGAAAAACCTAGACGAAACCCTGCAGGAATATATTTGAATTTAAATAATAATGGCTAATAGATGGTTCTCAACTTTTCCTCCATCAACGGTCGATGTTTAAAACTTAATCTTACTTTAAAATGTGACTGTCAAATCTTCTTATTTACCCGGGCTCGGCATCTAACTATAAATCTAACCTTAAGTCTACCTTGGGTTACCCTTTTCCTTCAGTCGCAGAGTCATTTAAATGTTTAGTTGACCTTGGTTAAGTCTGGCAAACATGAAAAAGTTCTTTAGTTGCTGATTCAGGAAATACCCTTAACCCTAGGCCCAGAACCGCCACATGTCATTCCTTTATTCACCCTTGATTTCTCTATAAGCATACACCTCGACAAGTCCTAAAATTGGTATCACTTAAGACAAGATTCTAATCCAATGGTGCGTGCAAGATCTCATGGCCCCCGAATATTCCTTGCACCTTTACGCCAGCCATAGATCTATATTAGACTAGGACCCCTCTAACACATCGGTCCACCTGGATGTCTTCATCATCATGCAGCAACCAATAGGAAGCAAACACATCAGCAAGAAAGGACCCACTAAGAATGCTCTAAGATAAAGCAAGATCAATAGCCATCACATGATCTCATGGTCTGACACATATCCTCGTGAACATACGATAGACATCGATCCTTTGCAGATGTCAGAGCCTCTGACTGCTGAAAGAAATTGGTCTCGCTTATGAATAAGTTGACTCAGCACATGTGGACCAATTAGAAGCCACCATTTGAATACATGTAGCAGTGGACCCGTGAGGCATGAAGAGTTATGTTAGGAGGAGAAATCAACAGTAGTCTGAAAATTGCATACCTCTGACACTTTTCATGAGAAAACACACCAGTCATTAGATCAAAAGAGGACTAACAACTAGGCCCGCTGACAAATTACAAGTCATCTCCCTTTGACCAATGAAATACCTCCACATAGGACACCATGGCAATGGACCCAAAAAGGTGTGAAGCACTGAGAAAAGGAAAGATTGATGGTTGTCATAAGATCATGAGCCTTTGACACATGCTATGACATCCTATGACAACCATTGATCTCATCAAATGGGACTCCACAATCTTGAGACCACCAAAGAACTTAGCAATTAAGTGACCAAGGGAATGCTAACCATTGGCTGAATCACTAACCATTGAGGACTTAACCATGAAACACTTAGTGACTATGAGAATCATGCAGTCGCTGAATCGCTAAGAGGGAAAGATCACCGCCAAAGAAATATGAGAATCTGCGACCAAACAATAGGATTAAAGTGCACATGGGCATTTAGGATTTTAAGTGGCTGATAAAGTAACTTGAAAATATATCAGGCCAAAGGGCTACTTAGGGTTTTAAGCCTACAATGGCTACTTTTATGAATTTTTTGACCTACAGACCAGAGAGTTAGAAAGCTTGCAGAAACTAGAGAATAGGACATAAAGCTATGAAATTTTTTAAGGTGCTTGGCAGGGTAAAAACAAAGACCTTGAGATGGGAATTGGTCAAATTTGCATGCATATGAAAATTAGGCTAATAGTTGCTGCGTTGTTCAATATAGCATCTACTTCTCTTGTTTTCTCTTCATAAGTTCCCCATCTAGGTTCATTGGGATCCTTAGGTGCTTACAATAGAATTTTAGCATAAGCTTCTAAGATTTGTTCCTCAACCTCATATCCAAGTGGATAAATCCACTTTTTCCTTGGTTCAATAGCCTCTGTGCATGTTGTGTTAGTCTCAACCATGAAACAAATAGTATCCTTGTATTTTTCAACTATCTTCTCTGGAATTCTCCATCACATCTACATTTTGACTCTAAATGTCTTCAATTCTAGTGTCATGTAGTCCTTCAATGTACTCTTAGTACATGCCTTAAGAGATATCTATAGTATTGTGGGAATAGATTTTTCTAGATACAAATCAGACACTTTTCCAATAATATGGAAGTACATATAGGTAATTAGGAACCCAAACCTAGATATCTTGGTCTTGTCATGCTTGATGGCCTTAATGTTGTCTATTAACTATACGTGAAAGATCTCACATAGATTAAACTCTCCATTTTCTTTCACAAGTCTTATTATTGAAAGAATTGTGGCTGCAGATACACTGTTCACCCTACTAGTGTGTTGGAATCTATATTCCAATATCATGGACATCAATTTGATGTCATCTTGCTCAATAGGCTCTATAGTCATTTTGTGCCTATCACTTTTTGACTTGCATGTTTTCTCAATAAGTTTTCTTACATCCTTTCCTACTGGAAGAATGACATGTCTTTGAGAGGCCTATCATCTCATGAATTAGGTCACCTATAATCCTGACCAGTACTTCACCTATCCAAAATAGGTCATCATGAATCCTACTAAGTAGAATCTTTATCCATTCATACTCATAGAACTCATATGTAGTTGCATATTCAACTATAGGATGATTAGTCCACTGCACATACTCATCCATGAAGGTTTTATTAGATTTTAACATTGTTTCCATGTGTGCTCTTATTCTGTCCAATCCTACTGGTTCTTTCTTACAATATATGTATGTTCTAATGTATTTGACATGCATAAGACCCATAGGCATGCAAGAGAATGCCCCTTCTAGGTCATCCAATGTGGATTTGAATGGGTGCCTCCTAAATACATATCTTTTCTTCTCTACAACATCAAATACAATAGGAGTAGCCATCACTTACTTGTAAATTGCTTTCCAAATGATCTTTAAAGTCCTCTGAATTAGTGCGACGAACTAGGGTGCCCGCAACTAATAAAATGAACTACAAATCACTAATGAATCAATTTGCAATCCTTCACAATCAAATTCTAGGGCTCTCCTTCTCTCTAATTGCTCTGAATTCAAATGCAATGAGAGATCCACAAACTTTTGTGTACTTTAAAGTAGGAATTCTTCCATTAATGCTTGTTGTGTAAACCAGGTTGTCCCTAAAAATTTCCAACATTCATTCTGCAAACAATCAGCTTGTGCACTCTTGCACATAGGTTCTGCTAGTCTCCAAAAGCTTAAGTCAAAAGGCGCATACTCTAAGGGAGAGTATACCAGCCACAGAGGGGTCTAGAGCTAAATTAGCTCCCCTTATGACCTTGAGGGTCATTTATCCTGATGTAGATGGTGTGTCCACTATGGATGCATCCAATACATTCTCATCAACCTTATCCTTCTTTGCCTCTAACCAAATCAAGCTCGCATCCTCTAAAGCTTTCAAAAACTTGACTTCTCCTTCGGTATCCAATATTGGTTCTTCAAGCTTTTTAGGGCTTTCCTAACCTTTCGTCCTTGATCTACAAAACTTTGAGATGTATCCAACCTTGTTACAAGAGTGAAAAATGACTCAAGGCCTTATATTCCTTGGCGCATTAACATGGGTCACCATTTTACATTGTCTTGCACAGTGACCATTATAGCTACAAATCTAACATGTAACATTCTGAGAACTTCTTACATTTGGCTAATTATGATTTCTCTAGTTATGTTGAGTCTTGTTCTTCTAACTTGTCTTATAATTCATAGCTCTATGACCAAATTTATTGCATGAATAACAATAAGAATTGATAGTTCTTACCTCTGTATAGTGCCTTGCTATATGTCCATGTTTGTTACATGCATAAAAAGTTTGATCTACTGGCTTGCACTCAATCTTGGATGGTTCAACATGATCTTTAGTCTGACTTCTAGTCTCCTTAGCATCTGAGGTGTCTTCTGTCCTTTCATTCTTTCTCGCATGTTGTCAATCTATTTTTGTGCTTCATTGTATCCAATGCAGCTAGTATCTCCTTTAACTCTTCTTGCATACAACTGAGATTCTATCAAATCAGAACTGGTGTGCAATTTATCAATGTGATTTTTTTCTTCTTTCAATTTAGATTCCAAGATTTCTTTATTATTCCTTAGCTCCAAGATTTCCATGTTTGATTGCCTCAATTCTTCATTCAGTTGAAGGTTCTCTTTGATCTGTTCATCATAGACTTCCTGATTGTTAGTCAGCTTATCATCTAATTCTTTAATCTGTTCTTTTAGAGATGAATTTTCTTCACTGAGCTTTTTTATCATAATCCCTAAATCACTGGTAGAGCATTCTTTTAAATCTTTTCTTAGCCTTTCGATGACTACTTGAGCATTACTGACTTTTTCTTTAAGTTCTTCAATTTATTTTTTAGATTTGTCCAAGTATTCAAGAGCAACTTCATGATTTATTTTTAGATGTTTCATTTTAGCTTTGTCCATGATCTCCTCAAGTGGTTAAACTTCTTTGCTGAGGACCAAAGCTCTGATACAAATTGTTAGGAATGGGAACACTGGGAGGGGGGTGAATCAGTATTCATTGTAATTTATATTTTTACTTAATCTTAAACTGAACTTGAATACATAAATACTAAAATGAACATCCACATAAACTTGAAACATGAAATCAACACATAACACCAATATGGTTATAAGGAAACCCAAATAGGTAAAAACCCCAGTGGGAATTGACACCCACTAATATTCTGTACTAGTGTTTTATGATCCTTGTTAGAAGATCCTTAACCCTATTAGGAGTTTATTTACAATATGTTTAGTATAGTAGACCTTGTTAAGGATTGGACCCTTTCAAGATTCTTTTATAACAAACCCTATTAGGGGTGTGGACTCACTGTCCTAGAGCTCACCACCCAAGTGGTGAAGGCTACAACCTTTTGATCTCAGATACACACTATATCTGCTAGAAGAACTATCATTGTGACACTACTTGTCTGATCATTTCCTTTTATGAGTTGATTCTTTGACCTCTTAAAAAGCTCTAATACATCTTATCAACTCTTCCAATACTTATGCTATGCTTATCTCAACTCTATAACAACTCTTCTACCAACTACAATGGGTGCATCTCATATTTATATGCACATACAAAACAAATAATTAGGTCTGCCCTTTAACCAATTACATTCAATGCTTCCAATTGTATTGGCTCAAATGTGTTTATAAACAAACATAATTACATGTTGGAAACCTAATTGAAATCAACATAATAATGTAACCACAAATCAAAATGCCAATAGTAAGTTGCTTGCACTGTTCTTCTTTGTCATTCACTATATGTGCAACTTGAACTCTTTGTATCTCATAATATTGAACCTTATGATCATGTGCTCTTAGACTTAGCATGAATATGATGTTAATAGCTTAAATTCTAGGGTACATACCATAATTTTATTGTATGCATGTGCGTTGATGCTCTGATCTTTAGGTACTCTATACACTGTCCATTCTTCAATAGTTAGCTAATTTCTGATCTTCTCATTAAGTGCATTGCCTCCAAAACACTATATGACTTTGTTGCCATAATGAAAACACTATATTAAGTCATATACACTAGTGTAGTCAAATTTCCAACAATTTCACAAATGCCAAAAAAGTAAGAGTAGCTAAAATAAGATTGAGGGGAAAAACTCTCACTTGGTGGAAATTTGTCCAGGATGAAAGAATCAAGGAAGGAAAAAATTCTACAACTAGTTGGAAATGTATGGTGGCCAAGATAAGGGAGACTTATCTACCAGATGATTATGTTAGAGTAATAAAGTTTCTTCTTATTAGTTAAATCATGTTTTATTTAATTATTAAGTCACTTATTGATGCAGGGGGCATCGATGGTACTTCTCTGAATCTTCGTATTGTCATTTCTTCTTTAAAAATATTGACTTAGAGGCTCTCAATCTTTCATTATCCAAATAATGGTAATGTCAATATAACAATATAGATTTAAATCATGCTTCATACCTACTTGCTAAATCAAACTCACCATTAGCCTACTTATATTCACTGATCCTTTTCATACCTTGCGGGGCTGGTTCTAATTCGATCATACACGTAATAGATGTGGTCACCACCTTTTATGAATATGTACATGCACATATCACATTTGCCACCTTTTCCATTCATAAATACTGAGTTTCACATGAATACGATGTTGATTTAGAAATGATACATAATATCATTTGAACATTACAAATGCCATTAATCCTCACTTGTGCCTCTTCTCCACAGTGACTATCAAAACCTCTTTCCTAAGTCCACATGGACATAACTAACTCCACCACCTTCCCAATAACCATTTGAAGATGGAAGCCAATACAATAATGGTATAATGGTTCTTGAAACCATTTCAAACCTTAATATCATCATGAATGAACAATACATTCTCTGTAGGTAATAACGGCCTCCATCATCCCAATTGGGACTGTTAAAAACTAGAGCTCATAAACAAAATGGATTATTTAATGCCAACTTCTAATAGCTCAAAAACTGATATGAAAACCAAACTAGTCTCTTAAATGTTGACAGTCAATAATGAACACATGATTCAATACATTATCAAATTCTTTCAGCCAAATTTGAAATCACAAAAATTATGTAATAAATAGTTCATAAGGAAATTATGAAGATGAACTCTCAAAACCTGATTTACTACACTCTAAAATTCTTTCTATCTAAAATTCAAAAACCCAAAAACATATATGAATCAAACCATGAGGAAACTATGAGAATGATCTTCCTAATATAAATGGAAAATAACTCATGAAATTCAAGAAGACTAGGGATCAATTTGGTTAAAATACATTTCATTAAAATGCAAAGATTACATAATATGAATGGCTCTCTAGTTAGAGGCCATAGAGCCTAATTCTCTAATCTTTCTTTCACTATATCCCGTAAACTCTTCTTTTATCGACTCCCCCTCTCTATATGGCTCGATTACATATTTAAAGACAATTTTGGATAGTTACAACTATACATCTTCCATGTCCATTCACATTCCCTTTTGAAGAAAGATTAGAAAGATCCTTTAAACCCTTTTTGGTTACATTATAATTTAATAAATGTTAATGAGATTCAAAAATCAATATTCAGATATGTCGATAATGATCAAACATCAAGGTGCCCCTATACCATTTATTATCTCTTTCTACTTAAGATAAACTTTAGGCATATAATAATTAATCATTTTATTAATTATTGTGCAACCTAAGTTTTACCCTTTTAGGGTTTGAGATCTCCTTTTATAAGGATTGATCTCCTCTTGTTTCATAACAGAGAATAATAGATTGTAATTGAGAACATTCATTTTATTAAATTATAACTTTTGTTATTGCACATCAAGAATGTCTCCTCTTTCATGGATCCATGCTTTCAGGCCTCTCTAGCTTCTTCTTCTCTATTTTTGTGGTAGGTGTTTGCATGTAGGTATTCTTGGGAGTTGTGAGTTATTTTCTCATCAACTCCAATATGGTATCTGAGCTTCAAATCTATTTTCCCCTATCATCTTTCTAAGAGATTTGGTCGTGTATGTTAGATCTGTGTTTCAAAGGATTTTCTATTCAATCTAGGGGGACCTCTCTTTCTGGTCATCTTGGCTTCAAATGAACCTCGTGGTTTCCTTCAGAGCATCCAAGAACCCCTAGATCCATATAAAATTTGTCCAATTTGGACAAAGTTGGAATTGTTAGCTTGTGGTGACTGATCAAGAAAGTACTATCTAGGAAAGTACTGTACACTTTTCCTCCCAACCTTGCCGACATATTTTCAATTATTTTTGGGCTGACATATTGTAACTCATTCTAGCCCTAAAGTAGAAAAATATTGTATAATATGGCTTAGGGTTAGGGATTTTCACAATGTATGATTTTAGTACTTGCGGAGGAATTGAGCTGTAAAGGATTACGGATTGTAAACAGGTTGTAATCATTGGATAATAAAATATTGGACTCATTTTTGGTGGACGTAGCCTAGGGATTGGGTGAACCATGTTAAATCTTTGTGTCTTGTGTTCTCTTCTATGTAGTTTATTGTTTTCTGATATTGGTTACATTTGCATGTAATTGTTATTTCTGCCTTGTTAATCCTAATAGGAATTGTAATACCCCAAAACTAGGCTATATGTTCATTAACCTCCTACATCGACAAATCGAACAAAATTGACATCGAAGTCCTAATCTAAGGCACATCTGAACATCATCAAATCTAATTGATTATCTTAAATTCTGTATCGGGGAATATTCCTAGCAATATTCCTAATTATCTTAATTATCTTTAATTTAATGATTATTTGGCAATAAATCACATTTATCCTAAAGTTTGATTAATTAAATATTTTCATATTTAATTAATTAGATTTAATATCTTGCCACTTAATTGTGTAATTAAATTTAATTCTATCTATTATTAATTGTATTATTTAATTTTGACAATAAATCCAATATCCTATGAATAATTGATTAAATTCTTATTTAATTAATTAAAGCATGTTGTCATTATTTAATAATATAATTTTTAATAAAAGATTGGTAAAATAGTTAATTAACCCATAAATTAATTATTTTATTTCAAAAAGCAGTTAAGTTGAGCAAAAATCACTTTATTTATTTATTAAATCATAATTATCCATGTGCACATTTAAGGACCAGTTAAACTCAAAATTGGAAAATCAATGCAAGTTGTTAGCTTTTTGAAACTCAACATCTTTTTGAGTTTTAAAGTTTCTCTAAACTTCTAATTCGAGTTGAACTGTGCTTTTGCATGATTTTTGTGACTTAATTATCTTTATTTAAAAATAACTCAAAAATCAAGCTGAGTTATTTGAGTGATTTATGGCTTTTTCCCATGCACCTCCAAAGCCCTGGATTTCTATAAAACCAAGGCTTAGCTCTTCATAATTCATCTCAATCATCTCTCAAATCTCTAAAATCTCTCAAATTTGCATCCAAGCATCTCATATTTTGCGCAATCACACTGGAGAATTGGAATTGGGAGAATCAAAGCTCTTGCGAATCGACATCTTTGTGAGATCAATCTTATTTTTGCATTCATATTGCATATCATTGTTAGATTAGCATTGCATATCAATTTTCAATAGCATTCATAGCATATCAATTTCATCTAGCATAGATTCATATCAAGTTTTCATTCCTTATTGCATCATAAAATCTAAAAAAAAAATAGCTTAATTGCATTCAATCTCATATCTAGATCAATTGCATTCAAATCCTTCATTTAGGTGTCGTCTAGGTCACTG
Source organism: Chamaecyparis obtusa (assembly GCA_027943335.1). Classification (NCBI taxonomy): domain Eukaryota; kingdom Viridiplantae; phylum Streptophyta; class Pinopsida; order Cupressales; family Cupressaceae; genus Chamaecyparis; species Chamaecyparis obtusa. The sequence goes on from BSBK01003761.1 coordinate 138,473, forward strand.
ATCTTGATTACAACTTGAGAACATCAATCTCACACCTATTAGAAGGCAGTAAATCACTTGGTTAGATTAGATTTCAATTTTGCACGATTTTGATTATAGCTAACCTCTAATGTTTTACTGAAGTGTTGTGTTTACAGATCAGGTACAATTTTCACACACACAGGAATATGTGGCAAAAAAACTTGCAACCAACTCTAGCATGGATCCTAAGGTAGTCACTCATATTTTGGTGCATTTTTGGCTCAAACGAACCTCAATGTTGACCTCGTACTGGCCAAGAACCCCCATTTCCATATAAGGCATGTCCGATTTGGGTGACGTTGCATTGTGAGGAAATTTTTTTTTACATACCAGGGTCATACAGTCCTGGCATGCATCTTGAGGTGTGCATATGATTTTTTCAAAAAAAAAAAAAGGTAGTGATGGCCATTTGGTCATCAAATTTAACCCCCTTGTGAATATAGCCTCAGCCCTTGGTCATATGGTGACCAGGGGCCCAATTTTTCAGCCCCAGAAGCCTATTTCAATTTTTCAATGATAGGAATACGACCATCAAATTTAGGCCCATAATCTACTGACATCATCACTACATGAGCATCATTTGCACCATTTTTGGGCCCTCCAGCGTAACAGTTGGTATTTTTTCCATAACTTGAGCATACGGTGTCAAAATTGGGAAAACAAGATATCATCGGAAAGCTGGTTCCAAGCTCTATCCAAGTATGGAGGTTTGAAATTCTAATTTTTTGTTTTTGATTTTTTTTTATTGTCAAAGCCAGATGTTCATTTTTGCACTCTAGGAGCTCTATCTTGTGCATCCATACTCTGCTTTGGGAAAATGATACATCATTGGAAATTTTGTTTAGAGACCTTTCTAGTGTTGTAAGTCATTTTTCTAGATTCTACTTTAGGTATATTTTATTCAGATTCTTGCATTTTTGCAATCTGGTGGATATTTTGGATATTTCAAGTCCTAGGATCTTTTCCTTTTGTGGAATAGCTCTTCTTAGGCTTTTCTTTTGGTTCAGAAGCCTTCACTTTGATTTGAGTAGTGTATAATTCACTTTTGTAGCATTCTTTTATGCACACACACTGAGATAAAGTGTCATTCTATTGCATGTATGGGATCTTGCACATGTTTATGCTCTATGTACTCATACTCCATTATAAAGTGTCATGGGGTTTTGATGTTTTCCTTTGCTTTCCATCTACTTTTGTCATGTGAGCATTCCTCCAATGACATTATCCTCAGGTATCTTTATTTGTGTTTGTACTCTCTCTACACCTTTGATGTTCCTAGTTCTTTTCCATCATGTAGTTCATATTGGATGATCTTTTCAGTGTACCTAGCATTACTCCCTTGTCAGCATTATGGGGGGGTTTCTATTGTTGGTTATACTGATTCCTTGGTTCAATAGTGTGAGCTATGTATTCAGTATTTGATTCTATATACTAGGAGGATGTAGTGGCTAGGTACCTATGCATTCTAGTGAGATGGATCATTTACCATATGGACACTCTTTCTTTCCTATTTTGGAAGCACTCTTTCATCTATCATTGATCAGCTCTTCAAAATTTGGTATTTTTATGCCATTTGTATCTTTGAATTTAGGTGTTTTCCTTTGTTTGCCTCCTAATTCGAGTAGTGTCATTCGAGGGCACTCATGCAGATTACAGTCTTCTGTATCTTCGAGTTCAGTTGTTTGTCATTTTTTGCCTCCTGATTCAAGTAGTGTCATTTGAGGGTGCTCATGCAGATTACAGTTATTTTCTAAACCTAGTAATTTCTATTTTTAGTGGAGGATCTTAAGATCAACAGTTACTTCTTGACAGAGTTTGCAACTTCTTACTTCAGTGATGTTCTACATGTTGATCTATGTTCCTATTTTCTAGAACATTCCTAGTTGTGGAGGCTTCTTTAGTCCTTTAGACTAGTCTTTGTCTCTTTTTGGAGTAGATTTTTTCCCATTTGATTTTCTCTATTTCTCCTCTTTTACAGAGACTCTCTTTTGTACTTGGATAACTAATTGGGCCTTTTGTTGTTGAGACCCATTTTCTTCCAATAGTTCTTTCTAGGTTTTTAGCTTCTCCCAAAGTTTATCTTAAGGGGGGGTGTTAGAGTAATAAAATTTTTTTCTTATTAATTAAATCATGTTTTATTTAATTATTAAGTCACTTATTATCTCTTTCTACTTAAGCTAAACTTTAGGTATATAATAATTAATTATTATTGTGCAACCTAGATTTTAACCTTTTAGGGTTTCAGATCTCCTTTCATAAGGATTGATCTCCTCTTGTTTCATAATAGAGAATAACATATTGTAATTAAGAAAATTTATTTTATTGAATTGCAAATTTTATTTTTGCACATCAAGAATATCTCCTCTTTCATGGATCCATGCATTCAAGACTCTCTAGCTTCTTTCTTCTCTCTCCTTCTGTGATAGGTGTTTGCATGTAGGTATTCTTGGAAGTTGTGGGTTGTTTTCTCATCAACTCGAATAGATTATGAGGTGAATTGCACAAGAAGAGGCATAATTTAAGACAAAAAGATCTTTAGGTGAGTCCCTACACCTAAGAGTTCTAGAAGCTCTTCTTAAGGTCACATGTGATAGAAGAAGAGAGTTTGAAGGTAGCTAGGTAGCTTAATGGATTGAAATGGAACATCCAAGAAGAAATTAGTCTCCTAAGTCCTAAGACTATACACTAATGCTATCATTTGGCCCTAAAGATAGAAGGAAAACTTAGAAAGAAGCATGAAACTAGTAGTAGGGGTAAGGTAGAGGAAGAGATGGTGGAAATCAGAGAGGAGGCTTTGGAGGAAGGAACTTGGAAGAAAGAACTCAAGGAGAGTCCAAGCTCAAAAAGAACCAAGGAGAGACACGAAGTAGTAGATGGGGTTACAATAGAGGAAGAGGTCCTAATAGTAACTCAAGGGGAGGATCCAATAGCCAAGGGAGAGGGTCTTATTTTTTGTCCATGAAATGTTACAATTGCCATTAGTATGGCCATCTAGCATATAAATGCCCGAAGAAGAGAAAATCATCCCAAGGAGAAAAGAGGGTAACTTTTATCCAAGAAGAGTCATCAAGTAGTAACACAACAAAGGTATCATTAGACTAGAAAATAGGAGAGAGTTTGATGACCAGGAAAATACTCATTAAGGAGCATGTCAAGGAAGAACCAAGACAAAGAAGGTCCTTATTTAGGGTCAAGTGCAAGATTATAGGAAATGTCTGCAAAGTTATCATAGATTCTATTTCTAATTAGAACATCATATCTATGGAGGAAATAGAAAAACTTAAGTTTCAAATAATCTCTCACACTAACCCTTATAGAGTCACTTGGTTGAAGAAGGACCAACATGTATTGGTTAATGAGAAAACTTGGGTGGAGTTCTCCATAGGGAGGTATAAGGACAAGGTGTTGTGTGATGTCTTGCCCATGGATGCTTGTCATCTACTATTAGGAATACCTTGGAAATTTGATAGATTTTCCATACAAGATGGGGCCAAGAACTCAATCTATTTCAAGAAGAATGGAGAGACCTTCAAGATTTAGTTAATCTTAGAAGAAGGGGAGGGGAAGAACCTAACATACTCTTGGTAAGGGGGAAGGATTTTGTGAAGACACTAGAAGAAGTAGATGGAGTAGGCTTTTCCCTGGTGTTGAAACCTAAGGATGAAAGAGTGATCAAGAAGGAGGACCTACCCTTAGAAGTGCAAGATTTTTTGCAGGAGTATAAAGACATTACTAGTGATGGTCAACCAGATACCCTAACTCCTAAGCGAGCCATTAGCCATTGAATAGACTTCATACCTAGAGCCAGACTCCCTAATAATGGTTCTTATAAGATGACTCCACAAAAAAATGTTGATATTGACAAACAAATTCAAGAGTTTCTTGACCAAGGCTTGATTAGAAAGAGCATAATCCCATGTGTTGTTCCCACAGTCCTAGCCCCAAAGAAAGGAGGTACTTGGAGACTTTGTACTGACTCTAGGGCCATAAATAGGTCAACCATTAGGTAGAGGTTTCCTATCCCTAGGATTGAAGACCTTATGGACTATTTGGGTGGATCAAAATACTTCTCAAAAATAGACCTTAAAAGTGGATACCACCAAATAAGGATCAAAAGAGGAGATGAGTGGAAGATAAATTTTAAGACTACTAGGGAATCTATGAGTGGCTTGTCATGTCATTTGGCCTATCCAATTCTCCAAGCACCTTCATGAGGTTGATGAATGAGGTGTTGAAGGACTTAATAGGACTATGGGTTTTGTGTACCTAGATGACATCCTAGTGATCATTAAGACAAAGAAAGATCATTTCAAGCACTTGCAAATAGTGATGCAAAGGTTACATGAATAAAAATTAACAATAAACTTGGAGAAAAGTGAGTTCCTAAAATAAGAGCTAGTATACCTTGGCTTTGCTATTTCTAAAGGTAACTTGAAGATGAACTCAAGAAAGGTGGAGGCAATCTTGAAATTGCCTACACCTAAGTTAGCTACTGAGGTGAGAAGCTTTCATGGCCTGGAACAATTCTATAGGAAATTTATTAGAAACTTTAGTGAGATATGTGCACTAGTTTTGGACACCATTAAGGGTGGTGTAAAGACTAAGTTTTAGTGGAGTGAACAAGCTAACAAGGGGTTTGAGACATTAAAATAGAGGATAGCCACTCAACCAATATTGGTATTGTCAAGTTTTGATAAATTGTTCACAATATAATGTGATGTCAATCACACTTCCATTGGTGCATGTTCTCAATCAAGAAGGAAGACTAGTGGCCTCTATTGGAGTTGATGAGTAAAAACCCCACGACTCCCAAGAACACCTGCATAAAAAAACCTATCACAAAAAAAGAGAGAAGCTAGAAGCTAGAGAGGTCTAAACAGATGGATCTCTTAGGAATGAGAATACTGAGAGGGGGGCAGGTGAACCAGTGTTCTGTATAATTATTTTCTGATACTTGAAACTTAACTCAATAACTTAAATGTTGAACTAGCTATTAAAGAATGTAAAGTAATCAACACATAACACATAACACCAGATATGATTATGTGGAAACCTTGGCCAAAGAAAAAACCTCGATGGGAATTAATACCCACTAATAATTTTACTTGTGTATTATGAACCTGTTAATGTTCCTTATCCCTATTAGGAGTTGTCATTACAATGCTTAAGTATAATGACCTTGTCAAGGGTCAGACCCTATTAGGAGTCTTTTACAATTAACCCTATTAGGGGTGAGGACACACTATCCTAGAGCTCACTGCTCAAGTGGTGAAGGCTACAACCTTCTGAGTATCAGATACACACTATATATGCAAGGTGAACTACTGATGTAACACTATTTGTCTGATCAGTTCCTTTTGTGCACTGATGCTTTAGCCTCTTGTAAAGCTCTACAACATTCTAACTACTCTTCACATACTTCTTTTCTTCTTATTTCATCTTCTCTATTAATCTCATGCACTAATACAAAATCCCATGTCTTATATATAGGCGCAACCAAAACTATTCACTAAGTCGGCCTATAACTAATTACATACAATGCTTCCAAATGAATTGGCTCAAGTGTGTTTACATAAAATTAGATTTACATATTTACAACATAAATACAATAGGTGCATAGCCTTCAAAAAGCAATATTATAACTGCTAACCATAATACTAACAGTCAATTGCATACTTTATTCTGCTCTATCGCTCACTGTCTGTGTCACTTCAACTTGTAGCTTCATCATACCTACTCATCTGATCTTGTGCTCTTAACCATAACTTACTAACATAACCAAAATATTATCTTACAAGACACATACAAAAAATTAGTCATACGGATGTGCGTTGATGCTCTGTTCATCTGGTGCTTCATTGATTGTCCTGTCTTCCATACTTACCCATTTTTTTATCTTATGAGCAAGTGTATCTCTTGCTACCAAAATGCCTTTAGTGAATTTAATCTTTAGAGATGGGTGCACAAAGCGTATGTCAACTTCTCCATCTTCTCCAAATCTAAACCCGGACCTTGATCATATGTCACCATAGTGGCATCAATCTCCTTGATATTCTAATTTAGCACATCCAATGAGGGTGCAAGTGCATGTCTTAATTGTGCTTGCCTAGCCCTTATCTTGGCCATTTCTTGCTCTGACTTCTCAATTTTGTCTAACTGACCTTGATAGACATTATTGCACATGTTTACATTTGAGGAGGGATCTTCCACTAATTTCCTTATTGCTTCCATCATTGATTCAACTTCCTGAATCTTCTTTGAGAGATCTCTAGTTAGTTTGTCCTTATCCATATAGTCAGCTATTATCTTTCTTCCTTTAGCTACTAAGTCTTTCAGCAAAGCTTGACCAACCTTTAAGGAACTAAGGTCAAGTGTGAAGTTACTGATCAATTCACTTAGCCTCTTCTTAAGATATTTTTCTTATGCAACCTTGGATGTTGATTCTTCTAGGCTTGAGAATTTTTCTTTAAAACTTGATAGGATGGAGCTAACATCATCTACTAAATGAACACTTATTAGTTTCTTATTCTTAGGAAGTAGGCTATTTAGAATACTTATTGATTCAACAAATAATGGGTTCCTCATTACTTGTTTCTCCTTGTCCTTTTCCATTGCTAACACACTGATCTTAATTAGGTCTTCTTCTCCCCATGAATCTAAACTTGTTGTGTCAGGGGTCAAACTTGAAAACAATGGCATTGAGGGCTTAGGAGTAAGGATTAAACTTTGACTAACATCCATTACCTCAATATTTACATTTACTAGAACTTCAATAGGTGGCTCATCTGCAGGTTCATCTTTCTTCTCTTCATCCTCTTTCTCCTTTTCTTTTTCTTTCTGCTCTTCTTCTTCCTGTCCTGTTAGATCCTCACTCTAAATTTCTTCTTGCTACATAGGTGAATTATCACCACATAGAATTTTAGCCTCTTCTGTACTTACAAAGACTTCTTTAAACTTATCCAAGTATTTATCTGTGGCCTCCATTGATATCTCTACATTATCAATCATAATTGTGTCATCTTTTTATTCTAGGCATGGGTGCAGACTCCATTGCATCAGTAGGCATTGTCACTATGGGCGTTGAATCCTCTAGACCTATTATAGGTGCATTAGGGACCTCAGCTTCTTTTTCTTCCTTATATGGAGCTTGGGTTATAGGCACAGTAGGAGGATACATGTTTCTATCTAAGAACACCTTCTCAAATGCTTTTTTAGTCTCCTTTGCTACCAACTCATAATCCTTATTTATGATTTATAGAGTTCTCAACTTGGTTCTAAGGTGCAGCTTCACCAAATCCAATAATAGTGTTCTTTCTTCAACTGAACATACAAGGAGGTTGTCATCCATTATCTTTTCCCTTATTTTTAAGTCTTCCTCTATAGCCTGTCTTTTCAAAAAATCTAAGATATTCCATAAACTATCTAGAATGACTATCTTAAGTTCCAAGACTATTTGCTTGAACTTAATCATGTGTATTTATCATAGAACTTCCCTATTTGATCAATTCTTCCTTCATCTACTATCCTATTTTTCAACACTTCAAGATTCGATTTGAATCCTACCTTAGGAGGTGCTTGGGTGTTCTTCTTTTGACTTCTAGTTGTCCTAGAGGATAGATGGCTTGTGTCAGTCTACTTCTTCCTCTTAGGCATCCTGCTATACTCAAGAGTTGGTGTGGACTCTAGATCAATAGTAGCAGTAGGCGTTGAAGTGCTATTGACAATCTTGTTCTTCTTTTCCTTGGGATCATTTTTTTTCTCTATTTTTACTTTAGAAGAGGGTGCACTCTCAAGTTGCATTATAGTCTTGGCTTCTATAGCTTTATCCAAGTCTACTTGAGTGACACCATGAATCTTCAGTATCTCAAAGGTGATTTTAGATGCTTTCCTCTTGGTTATAGCATTGTACAAGACTGAATCTACCTATCTTGTCTTCTCCTCATAGGTGCCCCATCTAGGCTCATTAAGATCCTTATGCACTGATAGTAAGACTTCTGCATAGGCTTCTATAATATGTTCTTCCACTTCATAACCAAGTGGATGGATCCACTTAGTCCTAGGCTCTACAACTTCCATGTATGTTATATCAGTCTCAACCATGAAACAAATGGTATCCTTGTACTTCTCTACTATGCTCTTATGTATCCTAAACCTTCTTTGCATTCTAATTCTAAATTTTTTTTATTTCTAAGTCCATGAAGTCCCTTAAGGTACTCTTTGATTATTCCTTGAATGATATTTGAGGCATTATGGGTAGACTCTTGTCAAGGTATAGATCAAACTTTACTGACTATATGAAAGTACATATAGATGATAAGTGACCCAAACCTGAATATCTTACTCTTGTCATGTTTGATAGCTCTTATGTTATCCATCAACTGTGCACACAAGATCTCACACAAGTTGAAGTCTCTATATTCCTTCATAATTCTGATGGCTGCTAAAATAGTGGCTGCAGACACACTATTTACCATATTTGCATGTTGAAACTTATATCCAAGTATCATAGACATAAGCTTGATATCTTTCTCTTCAATCAGCTCAATGGTCATCCCGTGCTTATCAGTGCATGACTTATAGGCTCAACTAGTATCCTAACATCCTTACCAATAGGAAGAATGGCGTCGATCTTAGGAAGTTTGGTAATCTCATAAATGAGATTAGTCATTATTCTAACAGGGACTTCTCCTACCCATAATAGGTCATCATGAATTCTACTTAGTAGGATCTTAATCCATTCGAATTCATAGAATTCATATACTACTGCATACTCAATAATAGGGTTGTTTCCCAAGTGTCCGAACTCATCTAGGAATGTCTTATCAGGATTCATCATTGTCTCTAAGTGTGACCTTATTCTATCCAAACCTACTTATTGGTTCCTTCTTGCAATAGATGTATGCATGTATGTCTTCTACATGCATTACCCCCATTAGAGTCCTAGAGAATGCTCCTTCTAGTTCATCTAGGACTGACTTGAAAGGGTTCTTCTTAACAATGTATCTCTTCCTTTCAGCAACATCGAAAATAATTGGAGTATCCATAACTTACTTGATTAATCACTTCAAATATGTTTCCAAGGGTTTATGAATTGTCATGTCTGAGCTAGGGCTTCACAATAAACTTAACTTCCTTTCACTGATGAAATCAACTGCAATCTCTCAACACAAGTCTCTTTGATCTCTTGTGCTCTCCAAATTCTTGAACTTGAATGCAAATATGTGAATAATGGATCTTTGATGACTTTAAATCAACTTTCCACCATTAATGCTTTCCGCGTAAGAACAAAATCCCACAAAGAATTCCAATCTTCATCTTTGTTATCAATCAAGTAGTGCGCTCTTGTATACTACATCAACTAGTCTCCAAATAGTTACAACCAAAGCTGCATACTCTGAGGGTGAGTATACTAGCCACCTAGGGGTCTAGAGCTAATCTATCTCCCCCTTTTACCATGAGGGTCATTCATAAAAAGTAGAGGGTGTGTCCATTACGGATGCATACAATACATAATCATCAACCTTATCCTTCTTTACTTCTATCCAAATCAAGCTCACATCTTCTGTAACTTTCACAAACTTTGACTTCTTCTGATTCATCCAGAATTGATCCTTGAGACTTATTAGGGCTTTCTTGTCTTTGCACTTTTGATCTACAAAACTTTGAGATGTGTGGAGCCTTGTTACAAGTGTGATACATAATTGGAGGCCTTATATTCCTTGGTGCATTGATGTGAGTTACTAGTTGTATGACCATTATAATTACATATTTGACATGTAATGTTCTGAGGACTTCTAACATTTTGTTGTGGATGACTTCTCTAAATTTTTTTAGTCTGATTTCTTTGATTTGATCTACAATTAATAGTTCTATGACCAAACTTATTGCATGAATAATAGTAACCATTGAAAGGTCTTACCTCTTTAGAATCTCTTGCTATGTGACCATGCTTGTTACAAGCATAACAAGTTTTGTTTACTATCTTGTGCTCATCTTTAGATGGTTATGCTTTAGCTTCAGTATGATCTAGAGTCTTCTTGGCTTCTGTACAATCTTCTGGTGCTTTCATTATGTCTCGCATGTCATTGAGTTGATTATGTGCTTCATTGAATCTAATACCAGAGGTATCTCCTTTAATCTTTTGTGCATACAATTGTAACTCTATTAGATCCTTGCTTGTGTGCAATTTGTCAATATGATTCTTTGCTTCAGTTGATTCAGATTCAACCTACTTCTTGATGTTCTCTAACTCCAAGATTTTCATGTTTTCTTGCCTTAGTTCTTCATCCAACTGCTTGTTTTCTTTGACCTGTTCTTCATAGGCTTCTTGATTGTTAAATAGATTTTCATCCAACTCTTCAATCTGATCCTTCAGAGATGTTTTTTCATCATTCATCTTTTTGAACATTTTCCCTAAATCACTATTAGAACAATCGTTCAAATATTTTTTTAGTTTCTTGATGAATACTTGAGAACCACTAACCTTTAATTTCAGTTCTTCAATTTCTTTCTCAAATCTATCAAGGTCTTCAAGAGCTTCTTCAAGATTCTTCTTCAAATGTTTTACTTCTTTCGAAACCATGATCTCCTCAAGTGGTTAAACTTGTATTCAGAGGACCAAAGCTCTGATACCAATTGTTAGGAATGGGAACACTGAGAGGGGGGGGGGGGGGGGGTGAATTAGTGTTCTATATAATTAATTTTTGATACTTGAAACTTAACTCAATAACTTAAATTCTGAACTAAATATTAAAACATGTAAAGTAATCAACACATAACACATAGCACCATATATGATTATAGGGAAACATTGGCCAAAGTAAAAACCTGGGTGGGAATTAATACCCACTAATAATTGTACTTGTGTATTAGGAACCTATTAATGTTCCTTAGCCTTGATAGGAGCTGTCATTACAATGCTCAAGTACAATGAACTTATCAAGGGTCTAACCTTGTTAGGAGTCTTTTATAATTAACCATGTTAGGCATGAGGATACACTATCCTAGAGCTCACTGCTCAAGTGGTGAAGGCTACAACCTTCTGAGTATCAGATATACACTATATTTGCAAGGTGAACTACTACTATGACACTACTTGTCTGATCAGTTCCTTTTGTGCGTTGATACTTTAGCCTCTTGTAGAGCTCTACAACATTCTAACTACTCTTAGCATACTTTTTCTCTACTTATTTCATCTTTTCTATCAATCACATGCACTAATACAAAAGTGCGTGTCTTATATATAGGTGCAACCAAAACTATTTACTAAGTCAGCCTATAACTAATTACATACAATGCTTACAAATGAATTGGCTCAAGCGTATTTACATATAATTAGATTTACATGTTTACAAAAAAAAATACAATAGGTGCATAGCCTTTACAAAACAATATTATAACCACTAACCAAAATACTAATAGTCAGCTGCATGCTTTGTCCTGCTCTATCGCTCACTGTCTGTGTCACTTCAACTCGCTATATCTTCATCATACTAACTCATCTAATCATGTGCTCTTAACCATAGCTTACTAACATAACCAAAAGCATATCTTCTAGGGCTCATACAAAAACTTGGTCATATGCATGTGCGTTGATGCTCTATTCATCTGGTGTTTCACTGACTGTCCTGTCTTCCATATAGCCATTTTTTGATCTTATGAGTAAGTGTGTTGACTCCAAAACTCCATATGACTTTGTTTCCATAATTACAACACTAAATCATAGTCATATTCAATAGTATAGTCAACTTTCCAACAGGATCCATGAGAGAGGAGAGATTCTTGATGTGCAAAAATAAAAGGTGCAATTCAATAAAAATGAATGTTCTCAAAGTTCTCAAAAAAAAAAAGTGATCAATCCTTATAAAATAAGATCTGAAACCCTAAAAGGGTAGAACCTAGGTTGCAAAATAATAATTAATAAAGCAATTAATTATTATATACCTAAAATTTAGCTTAACCAGAAAGAGATAATAAGTGACTTAGTAATTAAATCAAACATGATTTAATTAATAAGAAAACACTTTATTACTCTAACACCCCCCTTAAGATGAACTTTAAGAGAATCTAAAAACCTAGAAAGAACTACTAAAAGCGAATGGGTCCCGGCAACAAAAGGTATGATTAGGTACCCAAGTACAAAAGAGAGTCTTTGTAAAAGATGAGAAATAGAGAAAACCCCATGATATAGAATATGGTAATCTGTATGAGTGCTTTCAAATGATACTACTCAAATTAGGAGGCAAACAAAGGAAAATAGCTAAACTCGAAGATATAGATGGCATAAAAACATAGAGAGTCTGAAGATTTGATCAATCAAAGCTGGAAGAGTGCTTCCAAAAAATAGTAAAGAAAGAGTGTCCATATGGTAAATGATCCACCTCGCCAGAATGCATAGGTACCCAGCAACTAGATCTTCCTAGTACATAGGAACAAATACTAAATACATAGCTCACACTATCAAACCAAGGAAACAGTAGATCCAATAATAGAAATCCCCCCATAATGCTAAAAAGGGAGTAATGATAGGTACACTGAAAAGAATGTCCAATATAAACTGCATGATGAAGAAGAACTAGAAACATCGAATGTGCAAAAAGAGTACAAACACAAATGAAGACAACTTGAGGCTAATTTCATTGGAGGAACTCTCACATGACAAAAGTAAATGGAAAAAAAAGGCAAACATAAAACCCCCCTCTAGCACTTTATAATAAACTCCAAGTACAAAGAGCACAAACATGTGCAAGATCCCATACATGCAATAGAATGGTAATTTATCTCAGTGTTGTATGCACCCTAAAATGGTCACCTAGACTTTGGGCTCCCATTCAGCAATTTATCAAATTCCTGAATCAAGATTTTTAGAAAATCAGCATTTTATCAATTATATCAATTTCCTTGATCAAGTCGTATTTCATCATTTTCAATTATTTGCCTTGGGCTAACCATTTTATCCTAAGTCTTTATTTATTTAAAAGGAATATTTCCTCCCCTTTGAATAAATAAAAAGCCCCCACCCTTTCCTCTTATCCTAAGTTGCACAAATAAAGCATTATTCTTATTTTATAAAAAGAGAAAAAAGCACTTTTTGTCTTATATGGACACAAAAGTCAACTCTTATGTTCTCATTGGAGGATATTTGTGCACATAGATTTCTCATCTTTGATGCTCCACCCATGATTAAATATTTTGCCTCTTAATCTCCATGGTCCATTCCTTCTCATTTCCTATAAAAGAAGAGCTCTCTTCCTCATTTGGATATCAATCTTTTTATGCTAATGTTATGCTGCAGGTTTTCTAGGTCACTTTGGAGCTTTTGAAGATTTGGAGCATTCTTGGGTTTTGCATCTACATTCCATTCTTAGTTTCATTCATGCATAGTAGCTTCATGTTTATGCTTTCATAGTATAGATTTCCTTTATTCTTTAGATTACTTCATCTAGTCTAATTAGGAAGGATTTGTAACACTTGCATCTTTCCTTTCATAGTTTAGTTTGTACTTTCATTTCCATAGCTTAGCTTGCACCTCTCATTTCTAGCTTGCATATTCATATTAATCTAGCTTGCATTTTCATTTCATAGTGATTCTTGGGGATATTGGCATTCTTGCCCTTGTCTTCATTTGAATCTCTCATTGTGTGGTTGACTAGCAAGGTCATTAGCCTAATAGCTCTGGCTGAGAGCAAACTTAAAATAATCTTGCAACTCCATACATAAAGAGCTCTAGGTCACTTTCTAAGGTTTCCCATTCATGGATTCCTTTGGATATAATGACTTAGAGAAGTGCACCATTTGAGTGTTTACATTTTTGGTGCCCACCATGGGGCAGAACATTAGCATTTTGTCCTTTAATTTCTGCATTTTTATCAATTTTTTGGAAAGTTTTTATCTCATTTGCGGTCTCTGGTTTTTTGGCTCAAAGTATCATGTGATACTTTCAGAAGTATCACATGATAGTTCTTTATATACTAGCATGATACTTTACCAGTTTAAAGTATCACTTAGATATTACAGGAACTATCACCTAGTGTAAGACGAAGTATCACCTAGAAATATATTATTTCCCTGTTATATTGTAAAGTATCACGCGATATTTCTGGTGTTTGTACTATCACCTACACCTGACAGTGAGCTATTTCTTGCATCTTTTTGGCCAAGTTTAGATTTAATTACTTTGTTGGTTTAGTTTTCTTTAGTCAGATAGATTTCATTTGCAAATTTCATTTGGATTTTGGATTTTGCTAACCTTGTGGGCCTAACAAGTTGTGCTTGTAGGTATTTCTTGAAAAAGTTTGCCAAAAGAACACATGTTAAAGCTTCAAATGCACAAGGGCTACTAACGGTTTTTGTAGGGCTTCCCAAAGCATAAAAATCTAATCAAGTGCTTGTTGTTTATTTCATTTTCAAGTGTGGTAATTACTAGTTGTTTCATTTCATAGGAACATAATATCTTGTTGTAGGAATTCTTGGGTGGTAGGAGAAGTATACTCTTCACCCTTGTGGTGAACTAGAAAATCTTGACCTATATTTGGATTTTGAAAGCAAGAGGGTAATTGAATATTTTCTTGGTGTGTTTGGGAGAAAGGTTTGGGATAAGGGAGTATGCTCTTCACCCTTGTGGTGAAACAAAATCCTTGAATCTCATAAGTTGATCCATTCTTTGTTTAGATCTTTAGGATCTTTTAGCATGCCTTCTCTTGAGCAATCAAGAGAAATGACCCAAGTGGGGACAAGCTTATTGCCAACTATTCCAACCCACTATAAATTCAAGACTATCGAGAACAAAACCTTGGTAGATGTAGTGCTTGTCTTCTCTTGATGTGAGTACTTGTGGGATTGTGACCATGAGGAAAGTATTGAGCAAGAATAATTAAGGTACTCTTGAGGCCATGAGGTTTGTTACTTGCCACAAGGTAAGGAGTCCCTTTGGGGAGCAAGAGGGGTACTACGAACAGAAGCCCTTACTAAGAACCATAGATAGAGGCCACCCTATTTTTCTGCTTAGCTTCTTGGTGCAAGGATTGATCCAAGTGGAATAACTCGGATCACCCCAAGATTACTCACCATATGTGTTCCATTGGTTGTGTCTTTTGCACTTCCATGACAAAGTCAATATCTATTGTGGGTAACCACTTTGTGTGAGGCAATGGAGCATCAAGTTGTGGGCCAAGTTGTTAAGTATTGAGCCTTGTCTTTTTAGGATAGTAAGTGCTTGAAGTTTTCTCATTTTTCTATACTTGTGTAAACATTCTTGCATATTCAACATCTCGATAGCATTCATAGAGTTTTTCAATCTTGATACCACAATTTCTTGTCTTGACAAGGTTTCTTTTGCCCTTGTTTCAAGTGTTTGAAGACATGTTTGATCCCATACTATTTTCAAACCTATCAAATTACTACTATCATTATGATTGAAATTGAAGAAATCAACCGTCAAACAAAATTTTTGAACAAATAGTCCCAAAAATTGAGATTTTGCACTTCACTGGTTAAATTCTACAACAGTATCACACTATGTGGAGAGAAATATCACGTGATAGTTTTCCCCTTCTGGACTATCACCCGGCCTTCCTGGAAACAATCACCTGGGCTTATTGGAAATTATTGCCTGGCTTAAGGTGAAGTATCACCTTGCTATAAACTATCACCCTGCTTGCCTGGAAAGTATTGCCTAGAATTTTTCTGCAGTCTGTCTAGTTTCAGCCATTTTCAGCCCTTTCTTAGTTGATTAGATTTAGTAAGTTTCATACCCTGTAATTGAAAACTTGTTTGTACCTCAAGTTTTTGGCTCTAGACATCTTGAATTAGTGACCTTTGACTTCACCAAAGATTTTTATTGTCATTAATAAGTTAGAAATCATCCTTGTTGACAAGATTCACCTTTAGAATCTTTGATTGCACACTTGGAGAGTTTGAGTACTCTTTTGTCCAAATCCATTTTCATATAAATTCAATTTCAATATATTCTAGTTAAATCATCCTCCTGATCCATATGTGCTAGGATATTGGAATCCTTTTGTTATGCACCATTTTGGTAGTGTTGATTTATACCTTTCGTCAGCTTTCTATCTCACCATATCTCTTTTTGGACAATTGAATATTTTCACTATCCTAGTTTGACAATTAGTGATTCATAAGGTTATTTTCTCACTAAGGATCTTTTCTTTCATGCTGGTTACAACAAGATACCAAGTGGGTCAAGGAAAACAACCTCAAGTAGTTTTTGAACAATTACCTTTAGGTCAAACTCATCAAAGGTGAAAGGGGAAGGAAGCCATCTTTGATCAATCTCCTAGGAGTGCTTCAGAAGTGTGGTTTGAGCCTAAGAGTAGCCTTAGTTAGTTGAGTACTTCTTTACCATCCTCTCAATCAAATATGGACATGAGCTACATTTTGACTAGGAGACAGAGAGAAATGATAGATCAAACTCTTGATGACATTTTTCAAAGACATAGGGGTAACATGTTGTTCAATGATGAAGATCAACCTGAATCACCTCCTATTAATTCAAGATATCTAGATGTGCATCAATGAGCTGAAAGACACTATGCACAAGCTCATCAAGATGCACAGTCACAACATGAGGACCAAAACAATCAATCTTGTGATACTCATGTGAACGCAGCTAACATGTTCAACCATTCAAGACCAAGTTCCCCACTAAAAACAACTTCAAGATATACAAGTGAGAGGCTAAAAAGAATTGAGCAGGAAAAACAAGCTACAAAAGAAGAACAAGCTGCAAAAGAAGAAAAACTTAGGCTCCTAGAAGAGGAACAATGAGCCTTGTTGGACATAGAGAGAAAATCATTCCAAGAATAGAAAGATAGGCTACTAGCCCAAAAACTCACCAATCAAATTAACAATAGGGGTACCAACAATGGAAACAACTCTCCACCCTTTACTCCCCCTAGAACTCCAAGAAGTAGAAGGTGGTCAAGGACTCCTTCAAGATCTCCTAGTCCTAGAGGAAGGAATTTACAACATGCTCACTATAGGAGACAGATGCCTCCTAGGAACTCAAGACAACCCTCCCAATGAGCTCATCATGGCTCTCAACATGGAGGAAGTAGTGCAAATTATGAAGCTCAAGACTTTATGAGAATACAATAAGAACCACTTTTTCAACAATATGTGGAGAAATATGTTGAGAAAAATAAGGATAAGTTCCTAGAGAGCTTAATCAACAAGGGTGTGAGGGTCCCTTATAACTTTGATGTGGATAATAAAATAAAGAAATAGAGCCCCTCACAAGAAGAGGAAATTAAGCAAATCAAGAAGATGATGGAGAAAATGATGGCTCCTAAGAGTTACTTCAACCTTGACTCTATTTGTCCTAATCCTTTTGATAGGAGTGTGAGCATGATCGATTTTCCTAGGAAAATTGAATTTCCCCAATATGACAAATATGACGATAATGGTTACCCACATGATCATGTGCATCAATTTTATACCATGAGTTTTGAATTTCACCATGAAGATTCCTATATGATGAGACTATTCCCAAGGAGTCTAAAAGGTCAAGCTATGGATTGGTTTACCAACATAACCCCTCCCATCAAAACTTTTAAAGAACTAGTTCACATATTTGTGCAACATTTTGCCTACAACTTATCAAGATCAGTCACCATGCTCGATTTGTGTAATTTGAAATAGAATCAAGAGGAATCTTTTGTTACATTTTTGCAAAGGTGGAGATGATTATGCTCCTGATATTCTAGGACAATTCTTGAACAAGAGAGAATTGATATCATTGTAAGCAATTTAGTACCTGAGTTTCAGTATGAGGTTCAGAAGATGGTCTTTGATTCATTTGACACCATGGTCAAAACCGCATGTAGAATAGAGGATGTCTTAAAATAGCAAGGTATTTTGACTAAACAACATAATAACAAGAATAGTCAAAATAATAACAACCATCATAAGGACAAAGGCGAGAACTCACACTAGAATAAAAATAAGCAAGTAGTCAATGACAGAGTTGTTGACTCTAACCAACCAAAGGATCAAGGTGTCCTTCACTTATCTAGTGCAGTTCAAGCTATGAAG
Source organism: Chamaecyparis obtusa (assembly GCA_027943335.1). NCBI lineage: Eukaryota > Viridiplantae > Streptophyta > Pinopsida > Cupressales > Cupressaceae > Chamaecyparis > Chamaecyparis obtusa. The sequence goes on from BSBK01003761.1 coordinate 156,545, forward strand.
CTTAATACATCCTCTAACCAACAAGAGAATAAATAAAGATATCAAGAAAGACCTAAAAAAGAGAGGTGATACCTCTCTGAGCTTGGGGATTCTTATGAAGATGTTTTCAAAATTCTTATTGATAACAATCTTGCACAACCACAAGATCTATAAAAATTTCACATACCTGACATTAAGCCATATTGGTGGAATGAAAAAGTTTACTGCATATTTCATAATGCCATTGGACATGACATAGAGCACTGCTGGAAACTTAAACATCTCATTCAAGATCTTATTGAAAATGGTAAACTTCAGATTGATGGATTGAAGACCAATGCAGATCATAAAGTGTTTAAGGAACCTTTGCCTAAATATGATAAGGGGGAAACCTCTAAACCCAAAGATGGAAAAGTGATGCAGGAGCATCCGGGTGTAAGAGCAATCTTGCATCATCCAAAAAAATATTTATGGTTTCTTTTCAATAAGGGCTATCTTGTGTAGAGCTTCTATTTATGGAAACTTGCTATTTTTAGTAAGTTGGTCATATGATCTTGAAATGTTCTGATTTCATAGTTGGAGGTTCATCTTAGTCATATCAGCCTGCCTGTAAAGTTTCATTGCTAGATCAAGTCTGGTTTTGAAGATATTGAAACTTTTCAATTTTGAAAATAGGGTACAGAAACTTTGAACTCAATTTTGAAGGCTTTAGAGGCCCCAGATGAGGTCAAATTTTTAGTTGAATGAAGCTTGCTTGATTCAACTATTATAGAGCTCCTCGTGCCCTTTCTGAAATGGGGTTATAATAGTCAATCGAGTTAACAGGTGATGACCTATGGTCTCCGGAAGTTGGGTCACCTGAAATGGCAAAAAATGATTTTCCTTCAAAATTTATGTTTGGGTTTCAAAAGTTATTTTGAGCCGACTTTGATGTAATAAAATGAAAAATAAAATAATTCTAAGTTTGGCCAGCTAAAAATTCTAGAACCTTCCCAGGTGGTGGAAAATTGCCTATATAAGGAAGGTTGTAGTGTTGTCTTAGGTAGTTCGGGACAGTTCTGGGTAGTAGATCTAGGTATTGATTTTAGGCTTTGTCCTGTAGAATATTGTAATGGAATTCCCATGTGGCTTTGCATATTGTAATTCTGAAAGTTTGTAATTCCACATTTATGGAGATAATAAGAAGCTAATTTTTTGTTCTTGCATATTGTTGTTATTTCTATGTTTCTATTATGTGTTTGTGGTATTAAGGGGAGCACCCTTCATCAAGTGGTATTAGAGCAGGAGTTCTTGAGTGTGTAAATAGATCACCGATTGTGAGGTAGTTTTTACCAGGATCATGGGTTAGTGTTTCTGTGTAAATAGATCACCGACTGTGAGGCAGTTTGCACTAGGACTGTGGTTAGGGTTTCAGTGCACATTGCAAAAATGCCTCCATGAAGGGAACATAGTAGAAGAGCTAGTGTTGTAACACCTAAGTTTAGAGCACTCCAGAGACAAGTGCGAGCATTGCAAGAAGAGATTCATAGAGGAATGAATCTTAATGTTAGAGATGAAAGCAAGGATGAAGCCAAAGAAGAAGATCAAGAAGGAGAACTTGAAGTTGTAAACTAGGAGGAAGAAAGACTTTTTTGGGCCATTTCCAGGATCAGAAAAAGACCTAAGATTGAGGTTCCTTCATTTTTAGGAAATCTTAACCCGGAGGAGTTGATCGTCTGGATCAATGAATATGAAGAATATTTTGAGTATGAAGATATTGAGGATCCTAATAGGGTCAAATTTGTGAAGGCTAGACTGAAAGGTCATGCGAAGATCTAGTGGAAAGAGATTCAATTAGAGTGAAATAGAAGAGGGAAAGATAAAATCACAAGATGGGATCAGATGGTGGATAAATTGAAGTGACAGTTCATCCCTATTGATTATGAGCTTGACCTACTGAATAAAATGAAAAGTTTGAAGCAAGTGAGATGATCTATTCAGGAGTATACAAAGGAGTTCTATCAAATCCTCATCAGAATAGACCATGCAGAAGCTGATAAGAAGAAAGTTTCCTGCTACCTTAATGGATTGAGGCCAAGCATTCAGGAGGAGTTGAATCTGGTTCGAATGAATAGTATTGAAGAGGCATACCAGTTTTCCCTAAAAGTAGAGGAAAAGCTGAACAAGAAGTTCGAGAGCAGACAAAAATGGAAGAGGTTACAATGGAAGATCTAGTGGATGGTCATATGGAGGCCAAAATAAAGATCTAAAAAAGAAGGATGAGGCCACTAGTAGTCAAAATTAGAGAGGAAACAACTCCAATCATTTCCAAGATCAGAACAATAGAGATCAGAGAGGAAGAGGAAGAGGACAAGGTTCAGGAAGAGGAGGTTTCTGTGGAACATGTTTTCACTATGGAGAAGAAGGTCATAGGGCATTTGAATGTCCTCAACACCAAGGAAGGATAGATAGGAGGAATGAAGGCCAGGCTAGAGTGGCACATGTAGATGAAGATGCCAGATCCTCAAATTCTGAAGATACTAAAAAAGGAGAAATATTGATTAACAGAAGAGTCCTGCTAAGTGGTGAGAATGAACTTGAACAAAGGAGGAGCTTGTTTCACACTAGATGCAAGTGTGAGGGTAAATGTTGTGATGTGATTATTGATAGTGGAAGCACTTAAAATTTGGTGTCAGAAGAGATGGTGAAAAAGTTGAAGCTCAAGAGATAGAAACACCCACATCCATATTAGATTTCCTGGGTGCAGGATGACCACAAGGTCATGGTCAGTGAACAGTGTCTAGTAAAGTTCAAGATTGGTGGGTACCATGATGAGGTACTATGTGATATCATACCTATGGATGCATGTAACATGTTGTTTGGTAGGCTGTGGTAGTTTGACAGATGTGCTGCACATGATGGTCATGCAAATACCTATTCCCTGACAAAGGATGGAGTGTGACATAAGTTAAAGCCATTGAAGGAGACCAAAGAAAAGGTATGTGGTAATGCAAGAGTAACTTTTGTTGATGGAAGAAAATTCCTAGATGGTATGAGGCATGATCATGTGTGTTTTCCTTTAATTCCAAAAGCTGGTAAGGAGGAAGTAGAAGATGTACCTATAGAGGTTACAGATTCGTTGAATGAGTTTCAAGATATTGTATCTAATAATGTGCCTAATGGATTACCACTGGTAAGGAAGATCAGTTATCAGATGGATTTGATTCTAGGAGCCAATTTTCCAAAAAAGGCAGCACACAGAATGACACTTGTAGAAAGTGAAGAGTTGAATAGACAAGTACATGAGTTATTGCAGAAGGGGTTGATTTGAGAGAGTCTAAGTCCCTGTGCTATAACAGCGGTATTAGCACCAAAGAAGAATGGAGAATGGAGGATTTGTATAGATTCTAGAGCAATAAACAAGATCACAATCAAGTATTGGTTTCCATTGCCATGAATGGATGATATTATGGACTGTTTGAGTGGGGCTGTGTATTTCTCAAAGATAGATCTGAAGAGTGGATATCACTAGATTCAGATCAAAGAACAAGATGAATGGAAGACTACCTTCAAGACAAAAGAAGGACTGTATGAGTGGTTAGTCATGTCTTTTGGGCTAACCAATGCACCGAGCACTTTCATGTACCTCATGAACGAGGTTCTAAAATAATTTTTGGGTAAGTTTGTCATTGTTAACCTAGATGATATTTTGATCTTTAGCAAGACATTGGAGGAACATATGATGCATATTCATAGGGTCTTTGAGAAGCTTAGAGATGAGAAATTATTGATTAATTTGAAGAAGTGCAATTTTGTGAAGGAGTTAGTGTATTTGGGATTTGTAGTTTCAGCAAAAGGTCTAAAAATTGACCTAGAGAAAGTACAGGTTATCCTTGAATGGCCTACTCCAAGGAGTGCTACTAAGGTAAGATCTTTTCATGGTTTGGCTAGCTTTTACATAAAATTTATCAAAAATTTTAGCAGTATTTGTGGACCCTTAACTGAAACAATGAGAGGGGATAGAAAAGAGTTCAAGTGGACTAATGGGGCAGATAAGAGTTTTAAATTGTTGAAACAGAAAGCTACAGAACAACCTATTTTAGCACTTCTAGATTTTAATAAGGTGTTTCAAGTAGATTGTGATGCTAGTGGTACTACAATAGGAGCTATTATGGGCCAAGAAGGTAAACCTATTTCTCATTTCAGTGAGAAGTTGAATGATGCTAAGAGAAAATATTCTATTTATGATAAGGAATTTTATGCTATAGTTCAATCATTGAAGAAGTGGAGACACTATCTGGTTCCTAAGGATTTTTTTTTGTATACTGATCATCAAGCTTTGCAATATTTGAATAGTCAAGGAAAGTTGAATTAGAGGCATTTGAAATGGGTTGAGTTTTTGTAGAGTTATACATTTGTTTTGAAACATAGAAGTGGAAAGTCTAACAGGGTTGCAAATGCGCTTAGCAGAAGGCAACTATTGTTGATAGAGATGTAGATTGAGGTGGTTGGGTTCAAGGAACTAAAGAATTTGTATCCAGAGGATCCTGATTTTGGTGAAGCTTAGAAAGCTTGTAAAGAACCTGTTACTCTAGATAGAATGAAGTGGTTGGATTTTATCATTCAGAATGATCTTCTATTCAGGGGGAGTTAGTTGTGCATTCCACAAAGTTCTATGAGGGAGAATCTCATCAAAGAGAAGCATAGCGGAGGATTGGCTAGACATTTTGGTCGTGATAAAAACCTTGCTTTGGTTAGTGAAAATTATTATTGGCCATAGTTGCAGTAAGATGTGAAGAAGTTTGTACAGAGTTGTAGAGTATGTCAGATGGTGAAAGGAGTGAAGCAGAATATAGGGTTGTATAAGCCATTACCTATACCAGAGAAGCCTTGGGAGGATATCAGTATGGACTTTGTTCTTGGTTTACCAAGGACTCAGTGGGGACATGATTCAATTTTTGTGGTGGTTGACAAATTTTCAAAGATGGCACATTTTATTCCCTGCAAGAAGACTAATGATGTTGTTCATGTAGCAAAATTGTTTTTTAGAGAATTAGTGAGACTACATGGTTTGCCAAAGACCATAGTTTCAAATCAAGACACTAAGTTTGTTGGATATTTTTGGTGTACATTGTGGAAGAAGTTAAAGATAGATTTGAAGTTCAGTTCATCACATCATCCATAGACTGATGGACAGACAGAGGTGGTGAATAGGAGTTTGAGGAATTTGCTGAGATGTTTGGTTGGAGATAAGCCAACGGGATGGGATTTGATTTTACCATAGGTGGAATTTGCATATAATAATTTTGTCAATAGGAGCACTAGTAAATCACCCTTCCAAATTGTATATAGAGGTAGTCCTAGAAATGCATCTGAGTTGAGGAAGATAGATAAAGGAGAAATAAGTAGTGTTGAAGCTGAGGATTTTGCAGAACATTTGAAGAACATCCATGAGGAGGTGAGGAAGCACATTACCAAGATGAATGTGTAGTATAAGGCTAAGGTAGATGAGAAAAGGAGGCATAAGGAATTTTAGGTTGGAGATGAAGTCATGGTTCATTTGCGGAAGGAGAGAATTTCTAGTTGGTACATACAACAAGCTGAAAATGAAGAAGTTTGGGCCATGTAAGATACTAAAGAAGCATGATTCAAGAAATGCATATGAGGTAGAATTGCCTACTGAGCTGAATATTTCACCAGTGTTTAAAATTTTAGATTTGACACAGTATCATTAAGGAGGTGTTGAAGATGAGATCACAACAACACAATGGAGTATTCTAGCAACTAGTTCAGATACTAAGGAGATTGAGGATATACTGGACAGTCATGTTGGCAGAAGCACAAGGAACAAGACATATGAATAATATCTGGTCAAGTGGAAAGGATGACCTGTTAAAGCTTCATCATGGCTAACAAAATAGGAGGTTAACCATCTCAGTTTCCCTCTTCACACCTAAGTCATGATAGGGTCACTTCTCAAATTACCCTAGGTGTCTAATGCAGGAGCATCCTAGGTGTAAGAGCAATCTTGCATCACCCAAAAAAATATTTTTGGTTTCTTTTCAATAAAGGGCTATCTTGTGTAGAGCTTCTATTTATGGAAACTTGCTATTTTTAGTAAGTTGGTCATACGATCTCAAAATGTTCTAATTTCATAGTTGGAAGTTTATCTTAGTCATATCAGCCTACTTGTAAAGTTTCATTGCTATATCAAGTCTGGTTTTGAAGATATTGAAACTTTTCAGTTTTGGAAATAGGGTATAGAAACTTTGAACTCAATTTTGAAGGCTTTTGAGGCCTCGGATGAGGTCAAATTTTCAGCTGATTGAAGCTTGCTTGATTTAATCATTGTAGAGCTCCTTGTGCCCTTTTCAAAATAGGGTTATAATAGTCAATCGGGTCAACAGGTGATGACTTATGGTCTCTGGAAGTTGGGTCACCTGAAATGGCAAAAAATGATTTTCCTTCAAAATTTATGTTTGGGTTTCAAAAGTTATTTTGAGCTGACTTTGATGTAATAAAATAAAAAATAAAATAATTCTAAGTTTGGTCGGCCTTGTTGGCTAAAAATTCTGGAACCTTCCCAGGTGGTGGAAAATTGCCTATATAAGGAAGGCTGTAATGTTGTCTTAGGCAGTTTGGGATAGTTCTGGGTAGTAGATCTGGGTATTGATTCGAGGCTTTGTCCTATAAAATATTGTAAGGGAATGCCCATGTGGCTTTGCATATTGTAATTCTGAAAGTTTGTAATTCCACATTTGTGGAGATAATAAGAAGCCAATTTTTTGTTCTTGCATATTGTTGTTATTTCTCTATTTTTGTTATGTGTTTGTGGTATTAAGGGAAGCACCCTTCATCACAAAGCTAAAATCAACTACACCTATACATCTACAGAGAATGTTATCAATATGCTTGAAGTTGTGGATGTAAATGTCAATATGCTACGAAACAAAGATTCTTATAGTCATGATGTGGACTCTCCTATATTTGATAAAGAACCCATGGTGATGCTTAGAGGTCCTCACTTTTGAAGGTCATCTCAAGCTATTAATGCTGTCACCAGAAGCCAAGGTCAAAGTCCTATGGTCATTAGAGGTCCTAATTCTAACCAATCTAGCAAACCAAGGCAAGTGACATCCAAGAATGTCACCACCAAGTCAACAGTTAATCCAGAAATGAGCTACAATCTTGTTGATTAGTTACAAAGAACACCATCTCAAATCTCAATTTTTGAGCTCCTAGAGTTGTCTCCAAGACATAAATGTGTCCTCGAAGATGCTTTGTGTACAGCCAATGTCCCTAACAACATAGACATTGATCAATTCCAAAATATGATAAATCAACTTGCCAACTCACATTACCTCACATTCTCAGAAGAAGATGACAAAGCCTTAATCCATCCACACAATCTTTCCCTCCACATTGAATTCATGATTCACAAGACCTATGTCAGGCATGTGTTGATTGATGGGGGTGTTGGACTCAATATTTGTTCCTTGAGTTTGTTGAAAATACTGGGTTACTTAGAGAAAGTTATTGATACTCGCAAGAAAATAACCATCAAAGCCTATGATGAGGCAAAGAGAAGCTCCAAAGGCTTGGTCATCCTTCCTATCAGGATTGGCCCCATTGAAAAGGACATCTTGTTCCAGATTGTTGATGCTAGTCCTTTAGCCTATAACATTCTGCTTGGTAGACCGTGGATCCATGACATGCAAGCGGTGTCATCCACCTACCACCAATGTGTCAAGTTCCCCTATAATGGAATAGAGGTTTGTATACCCAGGGATAGCACATTGTCTATTAATGCAATTTCAGTAGGGATCCATGTTCCTCTTAATCAAGAAGTAGAAAATTTTGATGCAACTTTGGCACAATGTCAGAATAAGTTCAAAACCATAGACCTTGGTATGGGGGGTTATCACATCAACTCCTTCACAAAGCTTCCAATCTCACCTAGGTCCTATGGTAAGCCTTCACAAGAAATGTGTCCCTCATCCTCAACAATGACTCTATTTGATACATTTGTAGAGTCTTCAATACCCATTTGGGATGAAAAAGAGGAAGTAGCTGTGAGAGACTAGATTTACAAAGAGGAAAATGCAAGCACAATGAAAAATTTTCTCCATCTCCTAAGGCTTATGGGAGAGGATATACTTTGGTTAAAAATATGGGTTACCTAGGTCATGGTCCTCTCAATCATAGACTAGATGCCAGAGCCGAACCCCTCGAACATGCTCTTTTTGGGCACAGGTCTAAAAAAATAGTTGGTGTAGGCTTTAAAGATCCTAAAAAGAAAATTGTTCCTATCCTTGCTATGATGGATAGTGATGATGAATCGAGCTATGTTCCCAATTTACAAAATCAACAAGATAGGTGTGAAGATTGGGTCCCTTCCACCAATCTCCTTTGGGGAGATTTAGATACTACAATTGACAATCCAATAGCTTCAGAACTAGAACAAGAACAATCCACTATTGAAGATCATGTTGAGGATCCTATTCAGTACACAAATGACATTTGAGAGGGTGTTACCCTCATGACATCAACACTTCTAAGTCAAGGCCTAAAAAATATGGTTGGTGTAAACATCCCAGTCAGGATTCAGATACGGACTCACATGAGTATGAGTGGGAGACTCTTTCTGATTGTTCTATAGTTGACATGGACATTATTGTTGTCCATACATATAGTTCCCAATCCAAGGTAGCTAATGAGTCTAGTGTAGGACTAGAGGATTGGAATCCATGAGTCACTTTAGTGGATGATGCTTCGCTTAGTAGGATAAGTCCTGATTTGGATACCTTAGAAGGATACTTGATGGATCCTAACTTCACAATCACCAGAGATGATACCCTTCGCATACACAATATTGAACCAATCATTGACCTACCCCTTTCCAATCCACACTTAATTGATTGGTCTCAACACTATCAATAGCCTCAGCTCCTAACATTTCAAAATGAATATGAGATAGCCTGTTACCTAAATGCTCTTGAAACTATAGTCTCTTCCACCAGTGAGCCAACTACAAGTATGACAGAGCCAGATATCAAGTACCTCAGTCAAAAAATAAAAAGAAAAGAAACAAAAACTAGGAGTTTTGATGGTGAAAACCACTATGTGGTGGTATCAGAACTAAAAAAAAGTAAAAATAAAAGACATATCCGAAGGTGAAAACCTCCCTAAGGTGCTTAAGGATGAGGTACTTGATAATCTTCCAAGCTATTTTTAGGACAGGTCTTCAGTGCTTGTTGAGCCTATATAGTTAGTCAATCTGAATACACCAAAGGATCCACAAATAATTCATTTGGCTCAATCATTGTCAACACAAGAAAAGGAGACATATACCAAGTTCCTACAAAGAAAGAAAATTAATTTTGCTTGGACTTACTCAGACATGCTAGGATTGGACACTAGTCTCATTATGCATCATTTTTCCATAGCTCCAAGAATCAAACCAGTAAAATAGAAATTGAGGAAAATGCATCTTCACATAGCTCTCCTTTTCAAAGCCGAATTAGAGAAACTCCTCAGTGTAGGATTTATAAGAGCTATTAATTATGCCGAATGGATATCCAATATTGTGCCAGTTTCAAAACATGACAAATCCATTCATGTGTGCATAGAATTTAGAGATCTTAATAGAGCATGCCCAAAGGATGATTTTCCACTCCCTAACATAGACATGATAGTGGACATGACCGTGGGCTATGAGATCTATTCTTTGATGGATGGCTTTTTTGGGTATAATCAAATCAAAATAGCTCCTAAAGACCAAGAGAAAACAACATTCACTTGTGCATGGGGAACCTATTGTTGGAACGTCATGCCATTTGGATTAAAAAATTTTGGAGCTACATATCAAAGAGCTATGACTACTATTTTCCATGACATGATGCATAAGAATATGAAAGACTCTGTGGATGACACCTTGGAAAAATCCAAGAAAAGGGACACACCTTGGTGATTTCAAAGTAATTCTAGATCATATGGAATAGTTTCAACTCAGATTAAATTAAAAAAAATGTGCATTTGGAGTTACCTCTGGAAAACTCTTAGGATTTATCATTTTAGTTAAAGGAATAGAGGTGGACCCAGAAAAAGTTCAAGCAATAATGGATATGCCACCTCCAAAAAACATCAGTCAAATGAGGAGTCTTCAAAGATGCCTTCAGTCTATAAGGAGGTTCATTTCACAACTAGTTGATAGAGCTCAACCCTTTAATAAGACTTTTCATAAAGGGGTTAAATGTGTCTGGAATGAGGAATGTCAGAAAAGCATGGATCAAATCAAATAGTACTTGGCTAATCCTCCAATCTTAATGCCTCCTATCCTAGGAAAACCACTTATATTATATGTATCAGCAACAAAATCTTCCGTGGGGGCATTATTGGCTCAACTTGATGATACTGGAAAAGAAAGAGCCATATATTACATCAGCCAAACACTTGTCTCATATGAGATCAACTACACTAGTATTGAAAAATCTTGCCTAGTGGTGGTGTTTGCTTCCCAAAAGTTGCGACATTACATGCTTGCACATATAATACACCTCATTGCAAAAATTGATCCTCTAAAATACTTGCTTGGTAAGGCTACTCTCATAGGTAGACTTGTGAAATGGATGATAATTCTTTCAGAATTTGACATTGAGGATATTGAGCATAAAGCCATAAAGGGACAAGCTATTGCTGATCAACTAGCCGATTTTCCCATTCAGGATAGTGTTCCAATTACAGTTGAATTTCTAGATGAGCACATCATGTATATGACTACAAGAACCTGGAAGATGTTCTTTGATGGCTCTTTCATGCAAAATGGTTCAGGAGTTGGAGTGTTGTTTGTCTCTCCTCATGGATATACTATTCCTAAGTCCTATAAGTTATTATTCCCATGCACAAACAATATTGCTGAGTACGAAGCCTAGACAAATGGATTGAAAATGGCTATAGAGTGGGGAATTATAGAGCTACACATTTATGGGGATTCACAATTGAGTATCAACCAAGTTAATGAAGAATATCAAACAAAGGATGACAAACTAATACCCTATAAGAAGATGGTTGATTCATTGCACTGATACTTTACCTTTGTTACATTTCAACAAATCCCTAGAGTAGAGAATAAGGAAGCTGATGCTATGGCTACATTAGCTTCACTTCTTCAGTTAGAATAGCATGAATCCAAATTTGAATTCCTGGTGGAAGAGCTACATTACCCTATTTTTGACTCCTTAGAAAGCCATGTCATTTGTACCTTGGTTAGCCATGAATCATCACACTATGGTGCCATTTATTCATATCTTTGTGATGGTACTATTCCCAAAACCTTCAACTATTCAGAATCAAGAAACCTAACCTGAAATGCCTCTCACCACACCCTTATCTCTAGTGATCTGTATAGAAGGGGTTTAGATGGGACACTTCTTAGGTGTTTAGAAAAGGATGAGTCCAACCAAGTGTTAGTTGACATTCACAAGGGAATTTGTGGAGGGCATTCTAATGGTCTTGCCATGGCTAGAAGGTTTCTTAGGGCAGGGTACTATTGGCCTACCATGCAGATAGATGCAATAGATTTTTGTAAATCTTGTGAAAAGTGTCAGAAACATGGAAACCCGATACATGCTCCAAGTAGGGAGCTTATACCTTCTATTTCTCATTGGCCATTTTAGCACTGGGCCTTTGACCTTGTTTGGAAGATTCATCCCAACTCATCAAGTGGACACAAATTCATTATTACTGCTACTAATTACTTTACCAAATGGGTTGAAGCTGTCCCACTTTCTATTGCCTTAAGCAAGATAGTTTCTTTTTTTATTCTAAATCATATCATCTATCAGTATGGAGTGCCTTTTGAGATAATCACTGACAATGGGGGTCAGTTTGAAAATAAGGACCTTAAGCATCTTTGCAAGAAATTCAAGATAAAACAGCATTGGTCCTCCATTTACTTCCCACAAGGAAATGGACAAGCAGAGGCTTTGAATAAGACCATTCTCAAGATTCTCCATAGAACAGTTCACAAGAATGGTAGGGATTGGAACCTACAAATAAATCTAGCCTTGTGGGCCTATCGAGCAAGTATTCATACTCCAACAGGGGCTACACCTTTTTCCCTCACTTATGTTCCTGAAGAAGTGTTACCTTTAGAGGTAGAGATCCCTTCACTTAGAGTCTCTCTCAAAGGTTTAGTGACAGATGAAGACTACTATGCCATGAGGTTGTAAGAACTAGAACTTCTAGATGAAAATCAAAAAGCATCTTTTGATCACATGAGAGTCTACCAAAAGCGTATGTCCAAAGCATTCAACAAGAAGGTTCACCCTAGGGAATTTCAAGTGGAGGATCTTGTGTTGTGAGGAAACCCTAAGAACCAACAAAATAAAGAGCAAAAGGGGAAGTTTGAACCTAATTATCTTGCACCATACATCATTACTATAGCTTTTGGTACAGGTGCTTATTTACTATCTGATCCAAAGGGGGAACAACTCCCTGACCCTATCAATGTTTTGCACCTCAAGAAGTTTTATCTGTGATGCCTGTTCTTTCTGGGGGCATCCTTTGTACATATCTTATTGATCCTAAAAAAAATTCCAAAAAAATTCATATATGATGCTAAAAAAATCCTAAAAAGCATATAAAGTCCTGAAAACATACAAAAAAATTCAAAAAATGCAAAAAAATTCAAAAAAATAGAAAAAGTGCCTTGGTGAAAACCTAGAAACAGGCACCTTGGTAGCAAAAATACAAAACAAATTGAAAAAACAAAAAAATATGTCAAGTGGTGAAAACCTGGAAATAGGTGCTACTTAAGGCCTTTGCACCCTTGTCTTTTAACATGCATCCTTGATACTTAGCCTTTCTCCATCATGCCTTGACCTTGTTGCCTTGGTTTGGAATTGGTCTTTGTCTTTGTCTAGTGGGCATAACCATGTTAGCTTTGGTCTCTAGGATGCATTGGTCTTTAGGACATATTGCAAATGGTGTTTTTCAACACCACCCCAAATAGTGTTTTTCAACACTACCCTAGCATCAAGTATTTCTCAACACTTATCAGATATCCTACCCTATAGTTTAGCATGATATGATATTTCCACTAGCAAAAGCGATACTCAAAGATTGATTCTATGACCTACACATATGCACTTAAACACTTGACTTGCTGAGACTTTTTTGACTTTGTTTTCTTTATGTGTTGTCTATGATGATTTCTTTGATGAGTGTTCTCTCCCTAATAAGTTTTTGATGATGCATAGCTAGAAGATTGAGGGCATGATGACATGTTTTATTGCTTTTTCTACTTGTGGGTATATTTTCTTGGTCCTCACTATCATTAGCATTTATGCTTGTTCCACTTGACAATGGGATCTACAAGGTATTATCCTTGACTATTTATGTGAGTACATGCTTATAGCCATCTTGACCTTCTTATGTCCTGATGCTAGCATAATCTCACTATAGCAAACTTAGGTAATCTCACTGCACTAGTCATCTTGATCTACATGTCTTTGGTACCTAGGTGGGATTTCCACATTCTATCTGATATAAATCATATTCATATACCCATAGTCATACTAGTGTTTATTGTATGATCTTAGAATGCTACCAATAAAGCTCAATGATGATTATTAGATGTCTATTGGCGTTGTGACCTTGCAAGTCAACCACTTTTCATAGTAGCTTTCATTCTTAGGTTCATGTTAGATTATTTTTTGCACTTTGCATATGGAGAGAGCTCTCCTTTTATCTTTCATGGACTAGTCGGTCAACTATGCTCACCTTTCCTTTTCTCGATCATGTCTTTCACTCCTTTTCTTTAATATTCCTATTATCACAAGGGGTTAATCTTATCATCATATCTATATAAAAAGAGATCATTTTCAGAAACATGAGTCTACATCATACACATGAGAATTAAACATACATCTATGAGAGAGAATATACATGAGCATTTATAACATCCATTTTGAGCAATATGACAAGAGAATATAAAAACTGATACATCCATCACCAGTGAGATAAATACACATGATATATCACAAATCTAGTCATCTCATATATAAATTTCATCATACAATATACAAAATGAGATCTCAAAATTTGGATCAAAAGTCTTAGGATATGATCAAAACATCTAAACCTAAGCCCTAGAACTAGGACTCACTGCCACCATCTCGAGGACCTGGTGGTGGAGGAGGTGGTGCCATGTCTAGTGCTACATTAGATCTACCCACTATTGTTGAGTAAGAAGGAGCTCTCTGACCCACTAGTACTATCGGTATGTATAGCTTGTGATACTATGCAGCTCACACTGCCTCTCTCTAGCTCTCTACAATGGAAGCCTATAGTGCTCTCTCTCATCGCTCTATCTCATCTCTCTAATCTATGAGCTACTACTCCCTAACCACTATAGTGATCTTGAGCTACTGCATTTCAGCCTCTAGAGCCTATATCCTACCTCTCAGATCATCTCCTCCTGCAAGCTGATCCTACCTATCCCCTACCCATTAATTATCTAACCTCACCAAATCCTCATCCTCATTAGCTAAGCTCTGACCCCGTGACCATTTTTGGCCACCTGATCTAGAACCCTCTCTAGTCTCCCTCACTCTCCCTCTCCCCCTCCCACCATCTCCTCCATCCCCTCCATCATCATCATCCCCTCCCTATGCTGATGGCTATGCGTTAGGTATAGTGAATTTGGGGAATGGAGCCCTACACCTCTCTATCCTATAAGCTACATCAGCACCTACATCTGCCATTTCTAGATGGTACTCCCATGGCTCTTGATGTACTATAGTTGTGTCTTGTACTACCTACTGGTAATCTAGCATTGGTAGCCAACCATGGCCCTCCTCATCCTGAACCTGAGCATATGTGGTAGTCTCCGTAGGCACCCTCTGTTGGCGTCCAAACTACCTCGAGACCCAAGTGATGATGAATCCCTCCACAATATCGGCATGGTGACCTATCGGTGGATGACTAAAAAGCATGTAATCTAGCTCCCATCTATCACCCCACTGCTCACATGCCTTGTAAGGTCTCCATATGAATGAGGTGAGCTCATCTGGTACTCTCCTATAATAAGTGACATCCCCACTATGTGCCTTAGAGATGAAACCAGCATATCTATACATATAAGGATACCTGCACTCCCTAGGCTACACTCATGGACACACTATAGCAATGTGCTCACATGCCCATATTTGAGAAAGTATTGGCCCACATGCCCATGTCCTACTCTCCCGATAGACGATCTCATGGAGCTCGTGGTACATCTTCACCAATATGGCTAGGCCCCATGCTAATCTCCATGGATGTGCCACCAGATCTACTAACAGTCTACCCCATCCCAGTGGAAACCCCTTCTGACTCCTATTAGTTATGAGGGTCTATGCAATAATGGATGCTACAATACATGGTACTAGGAAATCCCTACCAAAATCATCCATCAATTGATCCCAGCTAACATGTCTATCTACAATAGTGACATCCTGAAACTTGCCCTAGATGGCATGTCATCCCTTAGTGGCATCCTGATCATAGTATACCTATACCATCACACAATCATGTCAGTTCCTATCATATGGAAACTTTACATTTATGACTATCCATAAAACATGATTATACTTATAGGATTGCCATGGCTAGGCACTCAGAGAATCCTGTACACATCCTCTAATGTGATCTATGCCTCTCTAGTAGGTAGATGGAAGGTGTTGTGCTCATTGTGCCATCCCTCAGCAAGAGCAGTCAACAACCCATGATCCACCTGAATGTAGGGTAACTGTAGTAGATATCCAAATCCCATAGCCCTCAAGTTAGCCTTGCCTGGATCATCAAGATCTCAGACAAACCACAACCTGGTCACCTTCGGTGCTCTCATGAGCAACGCTAGAAAATGCTCCTACAAACCATCAAACCAAGCCAGATGTCAGCACATATCATGATGGATGTCTAAAAATCAGTACACATCATCTAAAAATGCAAATTTGTTTGGACCCATGTCATTTTTCTCAAAAACACTAAAAAATATCAAATTTTAAAATTGAGCGATACTATTTTTTGTTAAAGTATCGCATGATACTTTGCTCAATAGTAGAGTGATACTTTCTTTACATGTGATACTTCACATAGGATCATGTGATAGTTCACCAGTTATCATGTGATACTGGTTTACATAGTCGTGCGATACTATTTGGACCCATGAAGTATCGCATGATAGTTAGTCTTGAAGGGGGCAATACTTCTAAAGTATCATGCGATATTTTGCCTAAAACTAAAATTTGAAATTTAAAAAATTTAAAAAATATGTTTAAAATGTATTAAATGCTCATAATGACTCAAAAAGTGGCAAGTTTTTCTGAAAACATACCGGGGCACCATAGTGTGGAGGCCGGTTGTGCAACCGGGAGCGCTCAAATTGATGTCTATGGACTGGGACATCTACTTGTTGAGCCATTTCTCTCTCTAAGCTCTTGAAATTCTCAAATCAATAAAAGTCAAATGAATTTGAAAATGACCTTTTTCACCCCTTTTATAGCATTTTGAATTTTTGACCTAATTTTCAAAACTCCTCAGAATTGCACAAAAATTACACCCCTAGCTAATTTTGACATCCTAGATCCATTTTTGGACTCAAAATTGAAATTTGAGTTAATCTTGATAGTCAAAATTACATTTCAAATTTTCTCCCTCTTCTGGGTAGTTAGCTGTCCATTTGAGGCCTAATCCTTTGATCGTCGTTGGGGCATCTTCATTTCTTCACCCCCATCTATTTCCAAACTCCTAGTCTTTCATTCATTTTCATTCACTTCACCTCTTTGAGGTTTGACTTCATCTTTATCCTATATCTTTCATAGTCAAACTGGGGCATATCTTCACCACTTGATGGTTATTCTATCATCTTCAATCATGATTTCTAGTGCTTTGATCAAATTTATCAGTTTACTATTTCTCCTCTACTTGATTTCAATTTTGATTCTGAGGGGGCAGTACCTATCAGCTTCAAATCTTTGTTTCAACTTTATCATTCAGCTCAACTTGAGATTTTTATTTTGAGACCTGGCTATCACTTAACAGCAACGGTGTTGGTTTTATCTTTCGATTCTTATCTCTTATTTTCACACTCAACTATCACTTAACAACAATGATGTTGGTCTTGTCTTTCAGCTTTTTGCTTATGCTTGTCCTGATGTGTTCCCATTCATCGAACACACATCTGAGTTGTTTTGTGATCCCAAATTGATCTCACATTTCAATTCTTCTTTGACCACATGTGTTCTCAGAATGATCACACATTTGTCAAAGAGGGGCAAATGTATGCACCCTAAAATGGTCACCTAGACTTTGGGCCCCCATTCAGCAATTTATCAAATCCCTGAATCAAGATTTTCAAAAAATTAGCATTTTATCAATTATATCAATTTCCTTGATCAAGTCATATTTCATCATTTTTTATTATTTGCCTTGGGCTAACCATTTTATCCTAAGTCTTTATTTATTTAAAAGGAATATTTCCTCCCCTTTTAATAAATAAAAAGCCCCCACCTTTTCCTCTTATCCTAAGTTGCACAAATAAAGCATTATTCTTATTTTATAAAAAGAGAAAAAGCACTTTCTATCTTATATGGACACAAAAGTCAACTCTTATGTTCTCATTGGAGGATATTTGTGCACATGGATTGCTCCTCTTTAATGCTCCACCCTTGATTAAATCTTTTGCCTCTTAATCTCCATGGTCCATTCCTTCTCATTTCCTATAAAAGAAGAGCTCTCTTCCTCATCTGGATATCAATCTTTTTATGCTAATGTTATGTTGTAGGTTTTCTAGGTCACTTTGGAGCTTTTGAAGATTTGGAGCATTCTTGTCTTTTGCATCTACATTCCATTCTTAGTTTCATTCATGCATAGGAGCTTCATGTTTATGCTTTCATAGTATAGATTTCCTTTATGCTTTAGATTACTTCATCTAGTCTAATTAGGAAGGATTTGTAACACTTGCATCTTTCCTTTCATAGTTTAGTTTGTACTTTCATTTCCATAGTTTAGCTTGCACCTCTCATTTCTACCTTGCATATTCATCTTAATCTAGCTTGCATTTTCATTCCATAGTTATTCTTGGGGATATTGGCATTATTGCACTTGTCTTCATTTGAATCTCTCATTGTGCGGTTGATTAGCAAGGTCATTAGCTTAATAGCTCTAGCTGAGAGAAAACTTAAAATAATCTTGCAACTTCATACATAGAGAGCTCTAGGTCACTTTCTAAGGTTTCCCATTCATGGATTCCCTTAGATATAATGACTTAGAGAAGTGCACCATTTGAGTGTGTACAAGTTTGTGTGCATAAATGAATGCTACAAAAGGGAAGTATGCACAACTCAAAGATGAGTGAAGGATACTAAAAAAAAAGAATAGCTTAAGATGAGCTATCCCTCAAAGGGAAGAGATCCCAAGGCCTGAAACATCCAAGATATCCAACATATTCCAAAAATGCAAGAAACTAAATAAAATATACCTAGAGAATAATCTAGAAAAATAACTCAAAACACTAGAAAGTTCTCAGAACAAGCTTTCAAATGATATATCATTTGTCCAAAAGTTCTACCTTTGAACTCCAGGTATCTTGTTTGCCCAATTTCAATAGCATCTACTCAAGTTATGAGCAAAAGACCACTAGCTATGTTGGAGGGCCTAAAAAATGTAGTTGAAAGGGATTGATGTAGTGCTGACATCAGTACTTTATGGGCCTAAATTTGATGCTCATCTTCCCATCACCAAAAATGTCCAATAGGCCCCTAGGGCTGAAAAAATTTGGCCCCTGGTCACCACATGATCAGAGGCTGGCACTAAGGGCTAGAGGGTTGTCTCCTTGCTGCATGTGACCAAAGGATGGGTATGCAGGGGCTAAAAATGTGGTATTTAATTACCATGACTACAAGCGATCATCGGTAGTCATGTCGATCACTGCGGTGGTTACTGTACATTCACTAGTGACTGTGGAAGTCACCGTCTGATGACTCCAGTGGTGACATCATTACAGGCCACTGGCGGTGACTGTGGGCTGCCAGTGGTTATTGTAGGGTGGCTATAAACTACCAGGGTGGCTGTTGGGTGATGCACGGGTGGCCTACACCCCCCCCCCCCAAAAAAAAAAAATTTAAAATCATCATACAACCTCAAGAATTGTGCCAGAGTCGTACGACTCTGCTAGGCAAACACATTTTGCCACAATCTGCAACTGTGTCCAAATCGGATGTACCTTATATGGAAATAGGGGTTCTTGGCCACTGCAAGCTCAACGATGAAGTTTGTTTGAGCCAAAAATGCTCCAAAAAACCAATGACCACCTCAAGATCTATGCCGGGGCAAGTTGCAAAAAAAACAATTCCATAGATTCCAACTTTGTCCAAAATGGACAAACTTTATATGGATTTAAGGGTTCTTGGACACTCAAAATGCAACCATGAGGTCGGTTTGAGTCAAAGATGACTAGAAAGAGAGGTCCCCCCATATTCAATAGAAAACCCTCTGAAAATGTAGATCTGATAAACAAAACCAAATTTATCTAGAAACAAACAAGGGAAAATAGATCTGAAGCTCTGATACCATATTGGATTTGATGATTAAACACCCCACAACTCCCAAGAACACTTGCACGCAAACACCTGTCATAGAAAAAGAGAGAAGCAAGAAGCTAGAGAGGCTTGAATGCATGGATCCATGAGAGAGGAGGCATTCTTGATGTGCAAAAATAAAAGTTGCAATTCAATAAAAATGAATGTTCTCAAAGTTCTCAAAAAAAAAAGAAGAGGAGCTCAATCCTTATAAAAGGAGATCTGAAACTTTAAAAGGGTAAAAGGTAGGTTGCACTATAATAATTAATAAAGAGATAATAAGTGACTTAGTAATTAAATCAAACATGATTTAATTAATAAGAAAACACTTTATTACTCTAACAACCTTTCACAGTGAAAAAATCAATGATGCAAAAAGAAGATACTCTTCTTATTGTTAGAATAACTGAGACGGGGGGTGAATCAGTTAGATCAGTTATCCAATAGTCCCAATTAAAAAATGTATCTCTTTAAACAAATTCAACAAACTTCTACAGCTCGATAACATGAAATACTAAATTGTCTGTGCCTTTATTGATTACCAGTTAATTACTCATAGTGATTCCCACACAAATCAAATATACAATATGTAAAGTATGACAAAAAATCAATCATCACAATAATACATAACACAAAGATTTAATGTGGAAACCCTATTAAGGTAAAAACTACATAGGACCGGTAACCCAAAATATTTTTCACTCTTCTAAAGTGAGCTCAGTAAAGAGCCAACCCTATTAAAGGTTACAAACACACTGTTAGGTGTGACCTTGTTAGTTGATTTAAGACTAACAGTTATCGTTCAACCAACATTCACTATGGGGTCGACAAGATAATAATGTACATTCATTGAATGACATGGGGTATATCATAAGATGATTAAGTCCACTCGGTTAAGAGATTTTTCTATATCAATGGTTAAACTGAAATAGTAATTTATTTGATTGCAATACAACTCAAATTATAGATGTTCAGATCTATTATAAGCCCATAAAAATCCTCTAATCAATCTATCAATTCACTTCTTCAAAATTCATTAACTTACTATCCCTCGGTAATAGATCTCTAACACTCGGTGTTGTTCTGCAGTTCGGTTCTCCTTCAACCAGTCTAATCAAGCATGCATGAAACTGTATTCATGTGAAATCCCTGTAGTCTTCTATCTTCTGACATGTTTCAATAAAGAAACTCATATCTCTTATATAGATTGATAAACCATTTTCATATCAACCATCAAATTTTTCTACTTAATCTCCTTCATTAATTTTTCCTCTTAACCTTTCTTTGGTGGTTGTGTCAATAGCACATTTCAATTCCATCCCTTAGATATTCTCTCAATTTTGTTAGTCATGGATATTGTAACAAAATTTATCCTCAATCTCGAAATCATAACACTTTATGCTCATCAATTTCTATCAGCTAAACTTAACATTAAATGCTTTCATCTATACTCAGTTAACGAAGAAATGCATCGACAAACACAAGCTTGATTAATACTGTCACTCAGTATACACTACACTGGCTCAGTGTATACTAAAGTGCTTCATTTACCGAGCACACTGCTTTGTTAAATTTTGCTTCCAACTTCATAATAAATTAATGCAACATAATCAAGACAACTATATGAAGTCATAGACTCATCAATAAATTACCAAAAGTATTCCTTATCTTCATCTGTCATATCCATCTTCCTCCATGTAGATATCTTAGTTCTTCATCTTTTCTCTCCTCTTTACAAATGCTTAGATGTTTGCAACTATCATGATAAGTATTGTCAAAGCTAGTTGACATCAATGAAAACATAATAACTGATTTAATTATCTTACATATCATTTCAATACTCGATGATCTCTAATCACTCATCTTCAAGTCAGTCAGGTATTCAATTAGTTGTAGTTCATCAATCTCTCCCTTTGGCATTGATGGCAACTCAAGCAATATGAAATATACCATACACATACCAAACATGTATTCTAAAACCATGTAAGTAAATGTTGTGGCTCAGTAAGCTCTCCCTAGCTTAATATGTTTAATCACTACATTACATGACAACATTACAAGTGCAGACTTCCCTCTGTAGATTTGATCTTTTCAACTCTCAGATTCCTTCTTTTCTCAGCAGCAAATCTTCAAAACTCTCCCTAGCTTTCTCAGATTATCTCTCCCTTAGATAAATGTTCCATTGATCTCTTAGTTTTTCATATTGTTTATCTCTCCCTTTGACAACAATTCCAAAGAAAAACATAAAACATACATCTCTGCAATAGCCAAGTGACTCTCTATTGTTTGGTGTAGACAATGTATCTCGGTATACTGATATGCAAATCTTTGTTCTAGTTCCTAAAATATTTCATAGCCTTAGACAAAATCCAAAGTGTGAGCTATGTTGCATCAACATGAATGATCTTCTAATAAGATTAGGCTGATGCAACCTCTAGATCACATTAGTGACTGGTAGACAGGGGATGGGCCCCAAGTCTAGTCCTCAAGTATTCAAAAGTTTCCTTCGGTTGAGGCTTGGTAAAAATATCATCAAGTTTCTCCTTTGATGTAACAGATTCTAGTTTGACTTGTTTCTCATGTACTTGTCCTCTTAAGTAGTGATACTTAATAGAAATATACTTGGTCTTTGAGTGCATTACAAGATTCTTAGAAATATTTATTGCACTAGTGTTTTCAAAACATATAATCACTGGCTCAATGATTACCTCATTCATCCCTTCCAACACTTGTTTGATATAAGAAATGTTTGAATAGTTTGTAGTAGCAACAACATATTCTACTTTGGTAGTAGACTGAGAAATACAAGGTTGTTTCTTACTTGTCCAAGTAACAAGTCTTTCACCAAATAAAAATGCTCCTCTAGTTGTACTCTTTCTGTCATCTATATTTCTAGCCCAATCTGCGTCTGTGTAGACTCTTAGTTCAAACCTGCCTTCCTTAGGATACCATAATCCATATTCCTTTGTTTTCTTTAGGTATCTCAAGATTCTTTTTACTACAACCATATGTGAATCCTTTGGATTGGCAAAAAATATAGCAACAATCCCCACTGCATGTGCAATATCTAGCCTACTGTGTACTACATACATCAGTTTACCAATCATAGATTGGTAAAATGTCTGGTTTACCTCTGTGGATTCATTATCTTTAGTCAGTTTGCATCCTATGACCATTGGTGTTCCAATTGGTTTAGCATCTTCCATGCCAAATGTTCTCAATACTTCCTTTATGTACTTTGATTATGTGATGAAAATTCCATCATTCTACTAAAGTGTTCTCGGAGTAGAAACCTATCCTTTTATGCCATGCTCATTACAATAGTTAGTGAATTCATAAAAAATAAACTCACCACCTCTATTAGATCTCAATCATTTCAATTCTTTCCTATTTTCTTTCTCTACTTTTTCTTTGTACTATTTAAACATTTTAAATGCCTCAGATTTCTCTTTTAAAAACATTACAGTCATCAATCTAGTGTAATCATCAACAAACAAAATGAAATATCTATATCCATAGTAGCTCTAAGTTCCCATGGGACCATATAGGTCAGTGTGAAATAACTCCAAGACTCTCTTTGTTGAATGGTCTTTACTCTTAAAACTAGATTTTGTCATTTTTCCTTTTTGACATTCATGACACATAACATGTTCAAGCTTTGCTAGGCTAGGCAAACCTCTAACCTTTTTCTTTCTATTGATCTTAATCAGGTTATCAAAATTTGCATGACATAACCTTTTATGCCATAACCATGCATCCTCATTTTTCATCGGTAAATAGGAAGACTCAACATTTTCAAGATAAAACAAGTTACCTTTGGATTGTGCTCCTGTTCCAACAAGTTTTCCTTCATCATTAAATATCTTTACCTACTTTCTCTCAAAAGATACTCGATGACCTAAGTTGTTAAGTTGTGCCACACTTAGCAAATTTTAATTTAGTCCTTCTAACCAATAAGAATTATCACATTTTATTTTATCATTTATCAGTAAAGATCCTTTTCCTCTAACCACACATGGTGTATCATTACCCATTTTTACCGAACCTCCACTATATTTCTCAATATGATCAAAATTTTGTTCATCACTAGTCACGTGATGTGTACAGCCACTATCAATGATCCATGTATCATTTTTATTAACTTTAGAAATGAGTGTTGTCTCTACATACCTTTGTTCTTCCTCAGAATCATCCTTCATGGAAACAAATACTACTTCAACATCATCATCTATGTCAGTATTAGTATCATTCTCTTTAGCAATGTAACATACCTTTTTTCCCTTATCATTGTTGTCTTAGTTATCTCTGTTGTAGTGTCAATAACTTCTACTTTTTCTCCTCCCATAGCTTCCTTCACCAGATCGATCTTTATTTCCATCATCTTCTTTCTTGTTTGGACATCTAGTAGCAATATGACCAATTTCTTTGTAGTTAAAACATGCTAAAGGTAATTTGCCCCTGTATCTACCTTTACCTTTAGGTAACCTCTGGGCCATAAGAGCTTCAAGTTCATCAAGTTCATCATTAGTGTTACTGTCATTATCATCCCTATTGTTTCTACTGCTAGACTTACCAATCTTCAAAGAAGACATGAAAGAAGACTCAAAAGATGGTACAATACTATTATCAAAATTGTTCAACTCAAAATTTATTAGCTTACTAATCAGACTATCAAGAGTAAGAGTGTTGTCAGGTGCATACCTCATTTCATGTATAGCTGATATTCTGATTGCATAAGCAGGCAACAAGGTCCTTAGAATTTTTCTTACCACTGTCTCTTCATCAATGACACCGCCAGATCCTCTGATAGCATTGAATACCTCCTTTATTCAGTTTGTATACTATACTATATTCTCTCCTTTCATTTTTATATCTTCAACCTACCTCTTAGGCTTTCAGCTCGGGCTCTCTTGACATTAACATCACCACCATAGACTTGAGCTATTCTATCCCACATTTCCTTTGAAGTAATATAATCTTTGACATCCTCAAATTCAGCATCTGATAGAGTAGCAACAATCTCTATCATAGTCATGTTGTGTTCATGTCGATCCTTCAGTTGATCAAGATTCAAAGGTCCAGTCGGTGGTTGTAAGTAACCATTTGCAAATAAATGTAAGGCAAAATCTCCAATTCTGGATATGTGAAGTTTCATTCAACTTTTCCATATGGTAAAATTATCCTTGTTTAGCTTTGGTGCCTCCCTCTTATACATTTTGTGATCTTTCTACTGAATTCCTTAAAACTCTTTTCCAAGAAAATAGCACTCTGATACCTATTGTTAGAATAACTGTGAGGGGGGTGACTTAGTTAGATCAGTTATCTAATAGTTCCAATTACAAAATGTATCTCTTTAAACAAATTTAATAAACATTTGTAGCTCAGTAACATGAAATACTAAACTATTTGTGCCTTTACCGATTACCAGTTAATTACTCACAATGATTACCGCCCAAATCAAATATGCAATATGTAAAGTATGACAATAAATCAATCATCACAAAAATACATAACACAAATATTTAACATGTAAACCTTGTAAGGGAAAAATCACCTGGGATTGGTAACCCAAAATATTTTTCACTCTTCTGAAGTGAGCTTGGTGAAGTGACAACCATGTTAAAGGTTACAAACACACTATTAGGTGTGACCTTGTTAGAGGATTTAAGACTAACAATTATCATTCAACCAGCATTCACTATGGGGTCAATAGGATAACAATGTACATTCATTGAATGGCATGGGGTATGTCATAAGATGGTTAAGTCCACTCGGTTAAGAGATTTTTTTTTATCAATGGTTAAATTGAAACAATAATTGATTTGATTACAATACAACTCAAATTGAAAATGTTTAGATCTATTCTAAGCCCATATAAATCCTCTGATCAATATATCAATTCACTTCTTCAATATTCATTAATTTACTGTCCCTTGGTAATAGCTCTCTCACCCTCGGTGTTGTTCTATAGTTCACTTCTCCTCCAACCAGTCTGATCAGGCATGCATGAAATTGTATTCATATAAAATCTTTGCAATCTTCTATCTTCCGGCATGTTTCAATAAAGAAACTCATATCTCTTATATAGACTGATAAACCATTTTCATATCAACCATCATATTTTTCCACTTAATCTCCTTCATTGATTTTGCCTCTTAAACTTTCTTTGATAGTTGTGTCAGTAACACATTTCAATTCCATCCCTTAGATATTCTCTCAATTTTGTTAGCTATGGATCTTGTAACAAACTTTGTCCTCAATCTCAAAATCATAACACTTTACAGCTCATCAATTTATGTCAACTAAACTTAACATTAAATTCTTTCATCCATACTTGGTTAATGAAGAAATGCATTCATGAACACAAGATCAGTTAATATTGTCACTTGGTATACACTACACTGGCTCGGTGTATACTGAAGTGCTTCATTTACCAACCACACTACATTGTTAAGTTTTGCTTCCAACTTCATAATAGATTAATGCAACATAATCAAGTCAACTATATGAAGTCATAGACTCATCAATAAGTTACCAAAAGTATTCCTTATCCTCATCTATCATATCCATCTTCCTCCATGTAGATATCTCAGTTCTTCATCTTTTCTCTCCTCTTTACAGATGTTTAGATTTTTGTAACTATCATGATAAGTACTGTCAAAACTAGTTGACATCAATGACAACATAATAACTAATTTAATTATCTTACATATCATTTCAGTACTCAATGATCTCTAATCAT
This sequence comes from Chamaecyparis obtusa, assembly GCA_027943335.1. NCBI lineage: Eukaryota > Viridiplantae > Streptophyta > Pinopsida > Cupressales > Cupressaceae > Chamaecyparis > Chamaecyparis obtusa. The sequence continues at coordinate 182,867 of BSBK01003761.1, forward strand.
TGATCTTGAAGTCATTCAGGTATTCAATCAGTTTTAGTTCATCACTGATGACTTGGAATTATATGTATTGGTCCAATCACTAAGGAAATGGAGATACTATCTCCTCCCTAAATATTTTGTGGTCTATGCAGACAACTAAGCTTTGAGTTTTCTTAACTTGCAAGATAAGCTAAGTCACAAACATATGCAATGGGTAGAGTACATCCAAGCCTACACTTTCACCATCAAACATGAGAAGGGACTTCAGAACAAGGGGGAAGATGCATTGAGTAAGAGGTTTCTCACAGTTCAATAAATTCAATTAAAAAGCATTGGGATAGAGAGCTTCAAGGAGTTGTACCCAGAGGATGAGGACTTTTTAGTATTATACAAGGTGTTTATGGACTACCAAAATCATTTTCATGGTGAGTAATTTTACTATACTATTCAAGATGGTCTTTTGTTTAAGGGTAGACAACTCTGTGTTCCTAGGGGTTCAATGAGAGAGAACCTAGTGCAAGAAACTCATAATGGTGCATTAATTGATGACTTTGGCATACACAAAACTTTAGACCTTGTTAAAAGATAATACTATCAGCCTAAGATGAATAGGGATATTCAAAGGTATGTAGAAACTTGTATTATCTATCAAAAGGCTAAGAGAATCTCATCTAATGCAAGGTTGTATCAATCTCTCCCAATTCCAAATAGACTTTGGGAATGCCTTAGCATGGATTTTGTGGCTGGGATCTCTAAGAAAAAATAAGGGATAGATAGTATCTTTATGATAGTGGATAGTTTTAGTAAGATGGCCCACTTTGTTCCATCAAAACTACCCATGATGCATCCCATACAACAAATCTCTTCTTTAGAGAGGTAGTAAGAATACATGGATTACCTCTCAGCATTGTATCTAATAGAGACTCTAAGTTTATGAGTCATTTTTGGAAGACCCTTTGGCATAAGCTTGGCACCAATATTTCTTTGAACTCTTCCTATCATCCCCAAATAGATGGGTAGACTAAGGTAGTCAATAGTAGCTTCAGGAACCTTCTAAGGTGTCTCACCAAGGAATATGGCCAAGCATGGGATCAACTAATAGCCCAAGTATAGTTTTCTTATAATGATATAATAAATAGATCCACAGGGAAGATCCTCTTTGACATAGTTTATGGAATACATCCCAGGGGTATTTGTGAGCTTAGAGACCTTGTGAATAATACAAAGAAGAGTGGAGATGTATAGGATTTTTCCTATTAAATGAAGGAGGTTAATGAAATAGTAAAGAAGGCCCTTGTGGAAAGTACCACTCATACCAAGAAAAACATAGATGCTAGCAAAAGAAATGTTAGGAATGAATGAAAAGTATTTTGGCAGTCATTCTGTAGCAGTTGTTGTTGCATTCATGACTTGGATTGTCATTGATGTCAACACAGTGATATTTTGGATATTAGCAAGAAAGCAGGTACAATTTTGTTTCACACACATGTTGTATTGTAGATTGGATTTTGCACAGTTGATGGTATGCTCTTTGGTGTGTTATTAACCTATGGTTAAAAACACAAAAATGAATTCATTCATTTGTGAGAGTTATGAGCATTTTGGTGAAAGCAGTGTTTAGACAGTGTTTTTGTGAACCGATGTTCGAAAATTGGAGGATATCTCTTAGCTGGGATGGAATATAATTTTGTGCAGTTAAAGGGATTTTGGAGACTCATTAATGATGATGTGGTTCATAGTGAAAACTTTGAGGATATGTTTGGAGAAAGTTACAGTATTTGGAAGCCGACAGTTTTATGTGAATTCTGTGTGTAGCATGTAGAATTTATTATTTTGTAATTGAGGACCGACTCATTTGTAATTATTTGAGCTTGGTAGATAAGAATGAATTTTTTCCTTGTTGTAATGTGTACTATGAAGATTGTGATGTGATTATATGCATGAAGTGAAGAAAAGAGCTAATTCAGTGATGAAGGAAGACATGTCAGTACAGAGATTTGGAATTGTGATCTTGTGTAGCAGAGAGTGCAGTTTTGGCACAGTGTGAAGGAGGTAATATATTTCATATTATTCTATTGAATAATTCTAAGATCTTTTGGACAGTGGGTTCAGAGATCTTTCCTTGAAGCTGTTTGGGCAGTGGGTCCTTCTATCTTCCATAAACTCTTAACCGGGTTAGAATCTTTTAACAAGGATTCAAAATCTCCTAATAGGGATTTATATGTACTGAATGTATTTCATAAGACTCCTAACAGGGTCCATCCTCTAACAAGGAACTTTCATATTAGTGCATCATTTTGTGGGCATCATTCCCACCAGGGTTTACTCTTTTCAAGAGGTTCCCTAGTCAACATATCTTGTGTTATTGTGCAATTGTGTATGATTATTTTTCTATGGTTGATCAGTACATTGATTACATTATTTAAAGTAGTAGAATGGATAAATTATCTAATAACTGATTCACCCCCCCCCCCCCTCTCAGTTATCTTGGGGATCTTTACTTTCTAAGAAGAAAGGTTCATTTCCAAATTGGAGACCTAGTAATGGTACATCTAAATAAAGAAAGATTGAAAAAAGGTGTTCGACACAAGTTGAAAATGAAGAGGATGGGCCCTTGTTCCATTCTAGCTAAGTATGGGCCCAACGATTACAAGGTTGAACTACCTGAAGACATGGGACTTTCACCAGTCTTTAATGTTGCAAACTTGGTGGAATATAAGGGGCTAGATCCTAGTGGAGACCACCACTAAACAAAGAAGGTAGAGGAGATCAAAGCACTAAAGTTGCCAGCCTCACCAAAGCTCTAAGCAGAGAAGATATTGGACTCAAGGGTTTCCAAGAAGACCAAACCGAAGGTATATATGGAGCACCTGATTAAATGGAAAGGTAAAGAAGAATCTAAAACAACTTGGGTCCTAGACATTAAATTCAACAAGTTAGGCATAGATCCTAACTTAGTTCCTTCTACTACAACATAACTTCTTTTTTCTAGGGGAGAATGGTGCAGGAGCACCAAGGGTGAAAGCTCTTCTTGTTTTTGTTATGTTTCTTTCCTAGTTAACTGGGATGATTAGGAAATATTAGGAAGGTTTTTGATGTGCTAGGGTTTTCTAAGGTAGGATTTGGAGGTCTATTTGTCCATCAACTCATTGTAAAGTCCTAGAGGACACATGGGTCAAATATTGGAATGAACCCTCTAGATCTTTAGGAAGTTGATTCTGGAGTATTTTGAGTCTTAAAGTTTAGGTTATAAGTCTAGTTGAGCTAGTCCTAGAGTTAAAATAAACCTAAGACCATTTAGGTAAGAGCTTAAGAAAATTTTCTCATAGCAACTTTGCATTTTTCAAAACTTGTAAAAGTTGCTCGAGAACTTTTAAAAGTTTCTCGATGACTTTTCTTCTAATGGAGTTTTAGACCTAAACTAAGGAATGGGTTAGTTAGGGATGATGAACCAAGGAGGAGGAAGGTATTTAAGACCTTCTATGGCCAATTCATAAGGTTGATTAAGATTTCTTTTATTTTTCATACTATTGTGTGACTGTGACCAGTAACAGTGACAGTGTCATCTACTATTACATTGAAATACTTGTAAATGTTAGGAATAAGGTGTCTCAACCTTGGATAATTCCTATTCTTATTATTTTTTTTGTAAAATGTATTTCTTGCAAATAATGTAATTAAGTGTGAGTGTACATGTCCAGTTGGCATGTTGATGTGTCACTCCACTTGATGTGTCGACATCTTGAATTTTTTGTAAGGAGATCATGGCTAAAACGGTTATGACAGATTCCTATGACATGTAAGAGCTATGTCTGGAAGAATCAATGATGGGTGAAGACATGTGGTAACTAATAAAGTTGAGTACTATACACTCTTCCCCAATCGTGGAATGGTAAAACCCTAATACGGCTATCTTTGGAAGTTGGCCTAAAAAGGGAAGCGTGTGATATAAGCATTTTTTAGGGTTGTGAAGAGAGGAGAAGCAAGTGTATTGTTGGAATGTTTTATGCTGTCACGATTTGTCTTCAAGAGTTGGAAAAATCTTCTGAAAGAACTTGCATTGCAAGTGTATTGTAAACAATAATAGTTTTGATTAATACACTGTGCAGGTTTTGGAGTGCTAGGGTTTTTACCGAAAGGTTTCCCTAGGGTAAATCATTGTGTCATTCTCTATTTTTTGTATGCATGGTATATGGCTGTAATATCACTGTTAAATTAGTTAACGAATTTGAAATTGTAAGGATTTAAAAGAATTTGCACAATACTTTCCTTTAGAGATTAGTGTAGGAAGCTATTTCCGCACCTGAGTTTCCTTATAGTAAATGGATTAGAGTTGTTTATGCTTTCAATATAAACAATATTTTATGGTGATTTAGCAACTTTGTATCTAAATAGTTTGAGAAAAATATTTCATTAGATAGGTTCTTTTTAAATTTCTTGAAGTTACTAGTTTCCTGGTCCGTTCTGGACTATGTATATAAAATGGCCTCTCGAGCTTCCTTAGACCATGGAAAAAAAAATGTGACTACTTGGAATGTAGGAGGGATCCATGTACATAATTTTTTTTTTTGGTTTTTTTGTAGAAGTGTAAGGATGGAATTATGAGCTCTTTTCCTAGGCGAGCTTGGCAATAGCTTGGCTAGGGAAATAGAGGATCATAGTGTGTATATTGTAGGGTTAGATTGGTTGCTACAATCTAGGAGTTGGAGCATGTTGAATCAACAAAGACTCAACTATCTAGGAAATGGTGGAACCCCAAGACATGATCTCATCGGTCTATGAAATAAAATCCAGAACCCTGACCCTTTAGGCCTATTTTAAGGACTGTGTCCCTAAGTGAAGAAAGCTATTGTATGGAAAGAGTGGAGAACCCTAACCTAGAAAATCATTTGTAAAACCAAAAAGGGTGTCAGAATCCATGATTATATTTTAGAGTCTTTAAGCCAAAATTTGAAAGAAACTCCAATTTGTACTTGGACAGGGCTACAATGAAAACTAGGCCTAATTCCTAGTTTGTAGGAACCTGATGGGAACAAGATTGAATGGAGGTTATACAACTATAAAGATAGTCATCATTTGACTTGAGAACATTGAAGTTCAACCCTGCAAGTCATGGTGACCAATTTTTCATAGGTAGCTAGAAATATTCAGTGAGCATTGACATAATTATTGATAGGGAGAGTCTTGGTTGGAAGGGTAGTGTTATAAGTGACTTTCCCTTGGGAATTAAGGTTAGATAATCCATAAGAAGGTCTATTGAAGATACCTATAAAGTGATTCAGATAGACTCCTATTTGACAATCCTAAGACTACTCCTATCAGACTGGTTTTTGTATCTTAGGTGCCATATTGATCTCAGAAATAATCTTTAAGCACTAGGGTTTCACTTAAATAGAGACTTTGAATTTGTGAACACAGCTTGGTAGGCACTAGAAATACCTTGAATGTATTTAATATTGTTTAGAATGCTCAAGTGATCACTTGGAATTGTTCGGTAGTCGGTTCTCATTCAAATGCTTCAAGTGCACATGAAAATGTACGGTAGAAATGAAAAAGTATGACCTCTATTTATAGATTTTACTTATGTAGGGCTTCTAGTGGCTATTAAATTTTCATTAAATGCTTCTTACTTACTTCATTTAACTGATAACCAAAATACACTTTATTTCATTGAATGGAACAAAATAGGTCATACACTTTACCGATCAACATATGAAATATTAACTTCTCAACTTATATCCAAATGCATCTTAGTATGCTAATATGGATCTTTGCACTACTTCTAATAATTGATTTAAGATAGAATTTAGGTTATCAGCTCCTATGCATAGCTTTGATCGATTAAGTGAATATAGGTACAATGATATCATGTAGGCTTCTTTGTCTTCGGTGGGGTAGCAACATTATCTTGATTGGCTGCTTGAATGGAGGACTCACCCTACTCAGTAGTTTTACTTGCGTTGTATCCAATTCTAGTAGTATCTCTTGATTGTCTCTAATTTCTTATCCATTCATGCAATATCTTTAGTTCTTGTTCATTTATTTTCAAGACTTCATTAGCATCTTTCTCAAATTTCATATCATCTTTTTAGATGTTCATTCTCAGATCCCAGTTTAGAAATCTCTCTAACTTTTCTTACAATATCTTGATTTGCACTAACTATTTGGTCTGTCAAGTTGTAGTGAATTTGTGTCAACCTCAATGTTTCCTTATCTTTCTCATCCAGTCCTGTGTTCATTTTTCTTCTTTCATCTTCCACCATTCTTTTGTCATCTTCATATTTTCCTTTTTGTTCTAGGATTTCATACATCCTTACCAATTGGGCTTCTTATTCTCTTTTCAGTTAAATCTATTAGATTTCCACAATCCATACATATGCTATATCAGTATTTGGATTTGATTTTCTAGAAATTTTTATCATCAACATTTTAGATCATACTACATGACCCATCATTAGGATGCAAGAGAGAAAGAGGAACATAAGATGGTCAGCTAGGTTTTCATTCTTTTTAGAAAGCTCTAATACTATAGCATCAAATTCATCAAACATGTTTACCTCTATTTTTTCTTCAAGTTCTTCAACTTGATCTTGAGTGTCTTTCAGTTAATTTGCTAACTCCTTCCTCTTGTTGATTAAATGTATTAATTTTCTCCTTAATTGATCAATTTTCTCATTGGTCATTCTTAGTTCTATTTCCATATTGTCAATCACCCTTTCATACCTATAGTTGTCCATTCCTCCAGATCTTTCCTCTCAAGTGATTAAAATTCTTAATAAGAGACTAATCTCTGATGCCAATTGTTGGATTAGGTATGGAAGGGTAAGTACTAAGAGGGGAGGGGTGAATCAATACTTTAAAACACTTTTAATCTATTTGAACTTTATTCCTTAAATATTTATTGAATCCATATCTTTTCCATGCATCATATAAAAGATAACTCATAACACATTCATTTTTGTATCAGAATTATTTTGAGAGGATAAAAAATTTGGTGGAGATGACACCCACAAAACTTCACTACTGCAACAAAAATTTTGCTAGGTTAGAGCTATTTATGATAGCTTACCCTATTAAGAGTATTAACCCGGTTAAGAGTCTTAAGACCTATTAAGTCTACCTTGCAAGAGGATTTTACAATTCTAATCTAAGAATTATAACTAGTTAAAGGATTAATAATATGTAATCATGTGTAATCATTATGTTTACATGTCCAATGCTCTACCATACATTCTCCACAAGATTTGTAAATCATTTTCTGTTCGGTTTCCAGATTCAATGTATCAAAATATTCTCCTTGTGTCGACTTGCTATGCTCTGTAACACATTTTTCTCTTGCTTGGTAACTGTCTTATCTTCTTGGTTTGGTTGATGTTGTAGCTTGGTATAAATTTTTTCTCGATACTTAGTTCTACTTGTTTGAAACTACAATTGAAATAATTTTTATATTGTCATTGATGTCAAACCTTATCTGGTAAGACAATTGCTATCTAGTAGAGTACCATATCTTTTGTTTGATGAAGAGGATTTGAAAAAAGGAAATAACAAGAGGACCTAGTGAAAGGTTGAGTTATGTGATACTATGATGGGTACTTGATTAGTTGGGACACTGGAAAGATAATGTATTGTTTATCTTTAACACTAAGTGAAGAAGTCAGTTGATTTGAAGCATAGGCTTAACCAAGTAAAAGAAAAGAAATTCAGTTTAAGCTGAGTGATGCTAGTCTCGACCGAGCACCAGTATAAGTTGAGTAAATTTTAGTGTCGATTGAGTTTCAGTAATTGTTGAGTATCAGATAATTAACTGATTGAATACTACAATTACTGAGTAGAAAATGTTTAGCGATGACTGAGTCACTCAGTGATGACCGAGTAGATAAACGTAGTATTGATAGAGTGTCAATAATTTAGAGTTTGTGAAGGAATTGAGAATTTGAACCGACTTAGTTGAATTCTTGGGATATGTAAAATGTGTTGACATTAAAAATGAATGACCTAGAGCATTTAATGCATGGTAAACCATTTTTTTATGGATTCAAAAAGAAGTTTTGAGAAGTATCTAGAAGGATAAGGAGGAGAACAAAATGATGGAAGGATTTGATGAATCTGACCTAAACCTAAGATCTATGAAGATGATTAAATGGAAAAAGATTAATCTACCTAATCAAGGAGGTATAAGGATGACCTAATTATGGGTTAAGAAGAGAGTGGAAGAGGTAGATGTTATTGACTGGTGAATCTAAGAAGGCTAAGAAGAGTTGTGAAGAGATGAACAAAGTTGAGGTGATTGCTTGAAGGGATTTCTGAGAAGATCAGAGATGGAGATGGTAATGAAGGTCAGTCAGTAAATCAGCATATAAGCGTACTGGATCTGTATTTGCAAAGTGAGTTGTATATTTAAGATCGGAACCTACTCTTACTTTCTAACCATTGTATCAGTTAAAATCCTTTAATCAAGGTTGACCTAATAGTCATTTTGTAAACCCTTTAATCAAGGTGACATTCTAATGGAATGTTCTTAAGTCCTCTAACCAAGCTACTCTTAACATGGTGATTATATCCTTTAATAGGGTCACACCTAACAGTGTGTATTGTAACATTTAACAAGGTTGGCTTCTCACAGAGCTCACTTCTGAAGAGTTAAAATTTGGTAGAATGCTACTGATGGTTTTTTCCCATATTGGGTTTCCAAGTTAAATCCTGGTGTCATACTTGTGTGAATGTTATTTGATGTGTTATTTTTTTGAAAGTTTTATATTCTACAAGTTGATTACTTTTGGATAGTGGACTGCAAGTTTTATGTTACTAATATAATTATAGAGTCTGAGTGAATTTTTGAATAGATCAAAGTTTGTTGAAATGTTTAAAAGTTAAATTGGTACATTTGGACCTGAGGATAATTGATTCACCCCCCCCCACCCCCCTCTCAGTTATTCTAAAATCATTCTAACAATTGGTATCAAAGATGTTGGTGCTTGTAAGGAGGAATTTTAAAGGTACTTGAAGCTAATGATCAAGATGTACAAAAAGGAGGTACCAAAGTTGAACAAGGAGAACTTCCCTGCATGGCAGAGCTTGATGAAATTGCACCTAGTTGGTATTGGTGATTCAGTGAAATACTATGTGAAAAATGATTATGTACTAGTTGTTGCACCTGTGAAAGCCAAGGAGATGAAGGAAAAGCAAGAACACAACCATGCAATGTTGTAGATTGCATCAGCCTTAAGCTATCCTAAATTTGAAGACATAAAAAATGTACTAATACAAAGCAAATGTGGGATGCACTGGTAGCTATCTATGGTGGGGACACAGATGTGCTAAGAGCCAAATCTAAAAGCATGAGAGGTAAGTTTGATGAAATGAAAATTTTAGAAGTTGAAAACATTTTTCAATATTGTGGCAGAATTAAGGAGGTAGTAAATGCTATTAGAGGAGCTAATGGGAACATTGATGATGAAACTGTTATTAGCAAAGTTTTGAAAACTCTACTTCCTATCTATGCTATAAGAGTTTCTTCCATACAAGAATCAAGATGTGCTCTTGGTAATGTCCTAACTTTGGAAGGTCTTATTGGTAGGCTTACTTCTTTTGAGTTGTCAAACTTTGATAATTTTACTACTCATAATATTGAATCTACATTCAAGTCTCAAATGGTTCTTCATAAGTCTAAGAAATGAAAAGAAATATATGTGAGCAGTGATAGTGATAGTGGCAGTGACACTTATGATGATGATCTAGATGACCTTGAGGCACTTATGGCTAAAAGGCTACCGACAGGAAAATGAAAATTCAAAGGTAAACTTCCTATAATCTATTTTTCATGTAACAAAGTTGGTCATATTGTAGCAAGATACCCTAATAGGAATGACAAGGATGAAAGAAGGGAAAGCAAGTATAAAGACAAAAGGAATGACAAAGATCACAGAAGGTACAAGTACTACAAAGATAAAGGTAAGAAGTCATGTTATATTGCTAAAGAAGAAAATGACAATGAAACTAGTGAATCTGATGATTGCGATGTAGAAGTTGTTTATGTTGGTATGAAAGATAATTCTGATGAAGATGAGAAAACTGCAATTATATCATATGTGAGTAAAGGTGATAAATATATTATTGATAGTGGTTTCTCACATCACATAACTGGTGAGAAAGGGTAAAAGCACAATAATTTGTCACCCTTTTACAAAGGAAAAGGCTAACAAAATCAAATTTGTTCAACTTCAATAGTATAAAAATGACATTTATGTTTTAAAGCTGATTTTTTAGTTGCTGAAAAATGTTGAAAATTAGGGGTCTAGCTCCCACCAAAAAATTATATGTAAATAAACATTTTTTCCCGTAATTTTAAAATATGTTATAGATGACATATGTAGCTAGTGCATGAAGAAATAAAAATTGGTTTGTGACCTATATTTCATCTTTTATAACAATTCATATTCTAACTCACCTAAAATCGACAGTTTTCATCTCCCGTCATATTTTTCATAACAAATCTATCCCAATCAATATATATATATATATATATATATATATATATATATATATATATATATATATATATATATATATATATATATATATATATATATATATATATATATATGTATGTATGTATGTATGTATATATGTATATATGTGTATATGTGTATATATATGTATATATATATATGTGTGTGTGTGTGTGTGTGTGTGTGTGTGTGTGTGTGTGTGTGTGTGTGTGTATATATATATATATATATATATATATATATATATATATATATATATATTCTTGAAGAGGAATCTCTCCTCTAGTGCACCATATGTTTTTCAAATTTAATTAATATGATTTACTATTTTTTCTTTCTCTAAATCAACATCTCCTTGACTGTTAAAATACCTACTTGCAATATTTTTAATTACAATAGACTATGTCTAATTAAAACACTATAAAATTTATATGAGGATATTCTTGACTCTGATCTCTACAAAAGGGTATTTTTTTAAAATATCATTAAAAAGATTAGGAGTTATTACAATGTAACTTTTCTAAAATAATTTTATTTCTATGGTAATTAGACTCAATTTGATAAACTGCAACTGATTGAATAACTGAATGACTTGAAGATCAGTGATTAGAGATCACCAAGCACTGAATGGATATGTAAGATAATTAATCAATCTTTATGTTGTCATTGATGTCAACTAGTTTTGACAGTACTTATCATGTTAGTTGCAAATATCTAAACATCTATAAAGAGGAGAAAAGATGAAGAACTGAGATATCTACATGGAGGAAGAAAAAATATGACAGATGAGGATAAGAAATACTCTTGGTAACTTATTGATGAATTTATGACTTCATATTGTTGACTTGATTATGTTGCATTAATATTTTATGAAGTTGGAAGAAAAATGTTACTAAGCAGTGTGGTCGGTTAATGAAGCATTCTAGTATATGTAATACCTCTCCTATGGTGATACTTAGACTTTTCTGATTTGGACATTTTATTATTATTGTGGTCAAGACTATACATTTACATTTATGTTTTTTGGATGATGACATGATGAATATGCTCATTTATGGTTAGTAATTACATGTTTATGAGATTAGAAAATTATCTATTTTTATATGGATCTAACCCAATTATTTGAATCTAACCACTATCATGATGTTTTATGTTTCATGGATGTGTCTGATGTGTTTTTCATGACTCCAGGATGAAGTCGTAGTTACTCACTTAGTTGAGGTCCACACGATGTATCAATCTTGGTCATCTGCTTGCATATATTTGATTTGTATCTCCATATGTATATATATGTATCTCTTCTTGGTGATGCAGGATTGCAGGTACCGGGTGTCATCTCCACCTGGCTTCACAGGTCTGAGCGATCCCTCAAAATCCTTGATCATTGTTGTTGTTACGGAGGTATCACCAGGTCCACAGGAAGAAACTTCACCTTTGATCCTTTTATCCTTAGGTGGGAAGTGTCTAGTCAGTCCCTTGTGTGAATGTCTTATGTGGTTTTGTAGTTGATGGAATTGTGGATCTTGTAGCTAGTTCTTGCCTTCGTGATATGTTCAATTCTGTTAGTAGATCATGGATGTAGATTATTGTTCATTTGAGGGTATGATTTAGTAGCGTATCTCATCAGGAGAGATTTTGAGTGCAATTAAATCATGTGGTTTTAATACCCATGATAAGGATTAATTTTATGGTATTTTAATGTCTACAAAAATATTAATAATAAAAGGTTTTAAATAATAGTGGTAAAATTCTAACCTATGTTAGTGGCTACTTAATATATACATATATATTTTAGAATGGGGATTAAGGTATGAATAAACAATATATTTTATAATAATGTTATTCTAATGTTTAACATTAATAATAATGTACCTTATTTATGGTATTATTTTATAATACTAATAACGACAAAGAGTCTATAGCAATAAAAATAATAATATGTTTTATAATAATAATATTATGCTTGTAATAATATTTATAATAATAATAATATATGTACACATAGGCATATGGGTGCACACATATGCATATGCATATGCATACATATATTTATATATAATTATTGCCATGTAATTATTTATTATATTAATAAATAATTAGATCAATTAGTGGTATGGTAAATAGGATTATCCTATTACCATAGTTAAATAATTTAATAAATTGTTTTAAGATTATAATATTTATTTTAATATCCTTAAATTTAGGGACTTAGATTATAGTTTATTTATCCCTTTTCGGGAATAAGTTTTCAAAACCATCTCTTTAACGGATGGATAGTTGAGATGGTTGCACCAGTTGGATTACCTGTGCAACCACCTCCTCCATCCTATTTACAGGAAAGATTTCCTATGTAAAAGGAGGGGGGAGAAGAGTTGAATGGGAGAAGAGGATTATTATTATTATTGTAGAAAATTTATCCTGTGAGTTTGGCATTTGGATTGTTACGGGTAGAGGCTGGAAGATTGCAAGAAAAGGGATTCAAAGGAGTGTTGGAAACATTGGAGAGGGTTTGATCTTCCTTCTTCTCCAACTGGTGTTCACAAGACTCCAGGTTGGAATCCATCCTGAGAAGTAGATTTATTTTGTAGAATGAATGTAAAATCTAGATTTCTTGAAAAGTTTTTGTATATTGTACTATGGTTGCAAAATATATATATGCATTATTGTAGTATTATTATCTTGTGTATATGAATGATCTATTACTCGATGAGATTATGATTGTTTACCTTTTTGTTTAGAATCGAAAACTATATATATATGTTTTATTTTCTATGTATTTGAAATGCATTTGTGGAAAGTTATTTTACGAATGTTTGTATGTTCACTATGGTGAAACCTCCCTGGGAGGGTAGAAGTGGTTTTGATCTTGTAGGATAGTGTATTTTACTATCATTGGATGTATTATGAATGCTTCTAGATTTTAGAACTTTTGTTGCAACCTTACTGTTTCATGTCTATTTATGTGCCACCTTTCATTTCCCAGATCTAGAATATATTTGTTAGATAGATAGGAAGGATTGATGGGCCATTTCTGAAGGGAAACTGGGAGATCTCAAATGGGTCGTGCTCATATTAGGCAACCTTAGTCCCCATAATGCCCAGTTTTACCCGCAAGACAAAGTTGACGTTATTCTCTGCAGTTCCAGTTGGTTCAGTGTGTTAACCGAGCTAGGTCGGTAGTGTGTTAACCAAGCTAGGTCAGTAATGTGTCAACTGAGTTAGGTCGGTAATGTGTCAACCGAGCTAGGTTAGTAGTGTGTTAACCGAGCTAGGTCGGTAGTGTGCACCGAGCCAGGTCAGTTTAGTGTTAACCGGGCCAGGTCGGTAATGTGTCAACTGAGCAATACTGTGTCAATCGACCAGTCCAGTATAAACCGATAGAGCTAGTATAAATCGAGGAAAATAGGATTCAGACTTTATACAATTATTACAATTATAACATTTAAGTATAAGTTTACGTACTTTAATTTCTTATACTTTAAGTTATACTTGTATAAAGGGATTAGGTACCCTTTGAATCCATTGGAATAGGTTTCAGGTTCCTAGGAGTTAAGTTGTAACTTTTAAATTTTAGATTTTTAATTAAATCAGACTTAGTTAATTTTCAGGATTAGCCAGGTTTTAGGTATAGAAAGAAATTTTGTATAAACCTGAAGATTGTTCATTCCTTGTTTAGTGGAGATTATTTTCAGTACATTTAGATGCCTTTATTGAGATAGAATGTTTGTAAGGAGCAGTTTAGGGTTTAGAGTCTTCTAAGAGGATCAAGACATTTTAAACATTCTTAAACGTACCTAATTTCTCTAAACATACATAACTATCCTATTATTTTCAATTCTTTGTAGTAGTTCTCAAATGTGTTTATAATATGCTTTTACTATGTGCATGATGTGATTGTGATATGTGGTTTGAGGGTAGAAAACCTAACGACACCTAGTGAGTGGCTCTCAGTGCGGGGCCAGGGCCCTAAGTGGCTAGAACTAGGATAACCGACTGAAGAGTTATTTAACAAGTGAAAACCTAATTAAACTTATGGGAATGGGTTAAAACATTAAAAAGATTAAATATGCCTCGCCCATGCCATTAGCACTAGTAAAGGCTATGGATGGGAGTGGCAGAAGGTACCTATGCGTAGGTATGATTGAATGACGCTTGTTAGTACAAAAGGCATTCGATCCCGCATGTGCCTACTTGGGGGCCGGGGCCCAGAGTGGCTAATACCAGGACAACCCAAGGGGTGAGGGCTATGCGATGACACTCACTTAGGTTGTTGCTTAGAGTTTCTACCAAGCCTTAGAACCTTTTGGGAAAGATCTATACTTTGACTCTCTTTTCATTTGCTATTTTGGGAAAGATCTATACTTTGACTCTATTTTCATTTGCTATTTTGGGAAAGATCTATACTTTGACTCTCTTTTCATTTGCTATTTTGGGAAAGATTACCCAACCCTAGGTTTGGCCTAGCTATTCCTTCTTTGTGGACCTTGGTGTTTATCTCCTAGCACGGGGGAGTGGGCCTTATAAGTATCCACGTGGTTGGGTGGTAAACATTTTTATCGAGGTATCTTTTGCAGATACAGTGCTTGAAGATTCATGCTTGCTTATGTACCAATTTTGAAGAATGAAGGCCTTGTGATTATATTTCATGATGTAAAATCTTGTTACCTCTCATGAGGAGTTGAATGCAATGTAATCAGTAATGTATTTCAAAATGATGTATTTGGAATGGGTAGACTTAGGGAAAAGGGAAAAGTGAACTTTATGTTTAAGATGTATGTTGGGAAAGAAAGAAAGATTTTGAAAAATTCCAAGTTATGTAGTATGTTTTCATTATTGTTGTTTAAGTGAAGCTTTAAAAAAAAAAAAAATGTAGTATATTTGTAATGTATCAAATGAGTTAGATAAATTCTATTTGATTTAAAAGTTATGATGTTCATAAAAGATTCTTAGGAATATAGATGGTGTTAAGAAGGAAAAAATATATATATAAAATTGAAATGAAAGTACTTTGTATTTCATAAAGAATCTTCTAATGATATGATGTAATTTTCTTGAGAAGTTATCTTGTTGTTAGTTTAATTATGGACTTAAATGAATCATGGATTTAATGAGAAGGGAACCTAGGAGGAATCTAAGTTTAAGTTTTGATTACACAACTCTTTTCAAAGTTCATAAATTTTCATAAATTTTTACTTAGGTTTTCTTTTGTCAAGAGAATCTTCATTCTCTTCCCTGGTTCCCTTGCGGGGTGTGATAGTATACACCAAGCCAGTGTTGTGTATACCGAGCAATAGTATCAACCAATCTTGTGTTCACTGACACATTTCTTAGTTAACCAAGTATGGACAAAAGAACTAAATGATTAGTTTAGCTGATAGAAATTGATGAGTTGTAAAGTGTATGATTACAAGGAGGAAAGATAAAGCTTGTTACGAGATCAATGGCTAATAAAATTCAAAGAAGATCTAAAGGATGGAAACAAAACATGTTACTGACACATCAGTCGAGAAGGTTTAAGCGACAAAATCAATGAAGGAGATTAAGTGGAAAAAGATTATGGATGAAAAGAAAATGGTTTACTTGTCTATATAAGAGATTAGGGTTTCATTGTGAAATGTATACTGGAAGGAGACTATAGAGATATCATGTGAACATAGCTTCATGCATGCCTGATCAGACTGGTTAAAGGAGAACCAAACTACAGAGTTAACTGAGCGTCAAAGAGCTGTACCGAGGGATAGTAAGTTATTGAATATTGATGAACTGAATTGAAATATCGATCAAAGGATTGTATGGACTTAGAATAGATCCGAAATTCTATAAATCAAGTTGTATTGTAATTAGATCATCTACTATTTCAGTTTAACCATTGTAAACAAATAAAATCTCTTAACCGAGTGGACTTGAAAGTCTTGTATGTCATTCATAGAATGTACATTGTTATCCTATCAACCCCATAGTGAATGCTGGTTGGATGATAACTGTTAGTGTTAAATCCTCTAACAAGGTCACACCTTATAGTGTGTTTTGTAACCTTTAATAGGGTTGGCTCTTCACCAAGCTCACTTCAGAAGAGTGAAAATATTTTGGTTTACCAATCCTAGGTGGTTTTTCCCTTTGCGGGGTTTCCACGTTAAATATTTTGTGTTATGTCTATATGTGGTGATTATTTGGATATCATACTTTACATGTTTCATATTTGATTTGGTCGGTAATCACTATGAGAAATTAACTGGCAATCGGTAAAGACACAAACAGTTTAGTATTTATTGTTTACCAAGCTGTAGAATTAGCTAAATATATTAAGTGATACATTTTGTAATTGGGACTATGGATAACTAATTCGCCCCCCTCTTAGCTATTCTAACACAATTTGGTATAAAACATGCATTTAATAGATATTTCCAATTGAAAAAGTTAATTCACTTATCTAACTTAGCTAGAATGAATATAGCTAGACCATATATTTGACCAAAATTAATTTTTAGTTAGAAATACTAAAATTCGGTTGTGCTGATAAGTTAGCCTAAAAGGTGACAGATTATTGTGCTTTTACGCTAAAAGTAAGTTTGAAATCTTAAATCATTACAAAGGTAGAAGTGTTAAGTTTGGTAATGATGCACCATGTCCCATGAAGGGAAAATGGTCAATAAGATTGACAAATAAGATCAGATGTGATAATACTTATTGGGTTGAAGGTCTTAACTATCATTTGTTAAGTTTTGCATAGTTTAATAGTATTGGTAACTGAGTTGAATTTCATCACAAAAAGGCTAAAATATTTGATGCCACTAGTGAACTAGTTGGAAGTGGAGAATAGATAAGAGGTAATTTATTTTATCTAGAGCTATCTAAAGAAACATGTTTGTTTGCATAATTTGATGATGTATGGTTATGGCATAAGAGGTTGTGTAATGTAAACTTTGACAATCTGGTAAACATTAGTAAGATGAAGAAAGTTAGAGCTTTACCAAAATTGAAGAAACTTGATAATGTGATGTGTAAACAATGTCAATTGGGAAAAATGACAAAGTCTAATTTCAAGAGAAAAACATATACTTCTGATAATATTTTGGAATTGGTTCATACTGACCTTTGTGGACCTATTGGTGTGCAAAGTTATTGTGGTGGTAAATATTTCATTATGTTTGTTGATGACTATTCTAGAATGATGAGTGTGATGTTTCTGAAATAAAATCTAACACATTTTAGTTGTTTAAGTGGTATTTGGAAAAAGTTGAGAAAGAGTGATGCAAGGCAAGGGTCAAGAGGGGCCAAAAAATGGCACACTTTAATGATCCAAGCCTACTCAACACATGCGGAAGCAAATAAGAAACAACAATGAGAGAGAGAATGTAGGATGAACTATATATTTCATCAAATAGAATGATACATGTTGGTCTGTAAGGCCTTCCTAGTTATGCATGTTACTCCAATGAATTACACAAGTCCTCCAACATGCGAGGATCAATCCAAAATCTCTAATTCTATATTATATCAAAATTGCTTCTAAACTCTAAACCAACAACTACATTTATACAAGAGTCTACCGAATTGAGTCGGCCTTCAGATACATAATCAATGGAAGGAATAGTCAGATCTGGGACCAGACACCTCCCAATAATTGATATCAACATTAAATCCATGATCCAACATAAATGCAAAAGTCAGACACAATAAAAACTAAAAATAAACCCATCGATAAGCAAAGATAACCAAGCAGCTGACAAGCAACGCTGAGCTCCGGTGAAATAGCTAACCACCCAGGAGATAACAAACCATACTCGGTAACCAAAGGAAACCAACCAACTACCAGCCAACTCAGTCAAAGTAGGAACCAAGTGTTAGAAAGTAAAGATCCCCAAGATAACTGAGAGGGGGGGGGGGGTGAATCAGTTATCAGATAATTTTTCCATTCAACTGCTTTAAACAATGTAATCAATGTACTGATCAACCATAGAAAAATAATCATACACAATTGCACAATAACACAAGATATGTTGACTAGGGAACCTCTTGAAAAGAGTAAACCCCGGTGGGAATGATGCCCACAAAATGATGCACTAATATGAAAGTTCCTTGTTAGAGGATGGAACCTATTAGGATTCTTATGAAATACATTCAGTACATATAAATCCTTGTTAGGAGATTTTGAATCCCTGTTAAAAGATTCTAACCTGGTTAAGAGTTTATGGAAGACAGAAGGACCCACTGCCCAAACAGCTTCAAGGCAAGATCCTTGAACCCACTGTCGAAAAGATCTTAGAATTATTCAATAGAATAATATGAAATATATTACCTCCTTCACATTGTGCCAAAACTGCACTCTCTACTACACAAGATCACAATTCCAGATCTCTGTACTCACAAGTCTTCCTTCACTCTGAATTAGCTCTTTTCTTCACTTCATGCGTATATTCACATCACAATATTCATAGTACCCATTAAAACAAGGAAAAAATTCATTCTTATATACCAAACTCAAATAATTACAAATGAGTCGGTCCTTAATTACAAAATAATAAATTCTACATGCTACACATAGAATTCACATAAAACTGTCAGCTTCCAGATACTATAACTTTCTCCAAACATATCCTCAAAGTTTGTATTATGAACCACATCATCATTAATGAGTCTCCAAAATATGTTTAACTACACAAAATTAGATTCCATCCCAGCTAAGAGATATCCTTCGGTTTCTAAACATTGCTTCACAGAAACACTGTCTAAACACTACTTTCACCAAAATGCTCATAACTCTCACAAATGAATGAATTTATTTTTATGCTGTTAACCATAGGTTAATAACACACAAAAGAACATACCATCAACTACACAAAAGCCAAACTACAATACAACATGTGCACAAAACAAAATTGTACCTTCTTTCCTACTAATATCCAGAATATGACTGTGTTGACATCAATGACAATCCAAGTCATGAATGCAACAACAACTGCTACAGAATGACTACCAAAATACTTTTCATTCATTCCTAACAATATCCCCCATTGGCATTGATGGCAACATAGATGAAAAACATCCAATGTTCCAAAAATCTAATACTGCAACATCACTACAAAATATCAAATCAAATCTTGCTTCATTTTCCTATTCAGCTCTCTCATACAATCCACAATGTTTTTCATGTATATCTCTCCCCCATTGACATCAATGATAGAAATTCCATCACTAATTCAACAACAACTTAATGTCAAAAGACACTTTTTAGAAAAATACAATAACAAGAGTCCTCATGACTCAGCTCATAAACTCCCCCATAAAGGAAGTTCCAACATCCAATCTAGAAGAAAGATAGGGCTCATATACCACTGGACAGATGCAATCATCTACATCAATTCTCAAAAATAGGTTGGGGCATAACCCCAAGCATACCTCTTAGATGCACAAATTTATCCTTAGGTAAAGGCTTTGTAAATATATTTGCTATCTACTCCTTTGTACTTATGTACTCCAATCTTACTTCTTTTTTTGCAACTTTCTCTCTTACAACATGATACTTGATCTCAATATGTTTAGTCTTGGAATGTAAAATAGGATTTTTTGACATACTCACTATACTGGTGTTATCACAATGTATAACAATAGGCTCATCAAACTTTATTCCAATATCCTTCAACATCTGCTTCATCCAAATAATCTGATTACAATTATTTGTTGCTGCAACATATTCTGCTTCTACTGTGCTTTGTGAAGTACAATTCTACTTCTTACTTAGCCAAGAGACCAATTTTCCTCCAAGAAAAAAGGCTCCACTACTGGTGCTTTTCTTGTCATCAACACTACCTCCCCAATCTACATCAGTACAGGCACTAAATTAAAATCATCAGAATTCTCATACCATAATCCATAATCCATTGTTCCTTTTAGATATCTCAGTATACTCTTTACTGCTGCATAATGTGATTCTCTAGGTTCTGCTTGAAATCTTGCTACAATCCCCACTGAATGTGCTATATCAGGTCTTGTATGTGTCAAGTACTATAATCCTCCAATCATAGATCTATACTTTTTCTACTCAACTGCTGGTGTCTCATCTTTGCTAGATAACTTATGTTCGGTTACCATAGGTGTTCCAATAGGTTTAGAATATTCCATTCCAAATATTTTCAATAAGTCATTCAAATACTTAGTCTGACTTACAAATATACCTTCCTTGCTTTGTGTTATTTTTAATCCCAAAAAATACTTCATTTCTCCAATCATGCTCATCTCAAATTCAGTCTTCATTTCATCTGCAAATTTGTCACTAGCTTCATCTTCTCCTCCAAAGATAATATCATCAAAAAATATAACTATAACCAACAAACCATTCTCAATTTCTTTTGTGTATAAGTTACTATCTATTGTTCCTTTTATAAATCCCAATTTCAATAAATACTTATCCAATCTTGCATACCAGGTTCTAGGTCCTTGTTTTAATCCATATAAAGCTTTCTTTAACTTACATACCATATCTCCTTCTTGTGTCAAAGGAAAACCTTCAAGCTTCTCAATGTACACTTCTTCTTCCAATTCACCATTCAAAAATGTTGACTTCACATCCATCTGATACACTCTAAATTTCTTGTAAGTTGCATATGCTAGAAACATTCTCACTGCTTCAAGTCTGGCCACAGGTGCAAAAGTTTCTTCATAGTCAATTCCTTCTTGTTTTGAATATCCTTTACATACCAATCTTGCTTTGTTTATTATCACTTCTCCTTGCTCATTCATCTTGTTTCTGAATACCCACTTTGTTCTAATCACATTCTTGTCTTCAGGTCTAGGGACCAATTCCCATGTCTTGTTTTTTTTAATCTGCTCTAGTTCTTCTTTCATAGCATTAATCCAATGTTCATCTTCACAAGCTTCATTAGTAGTCTTAGGTTCAATTTGAGAAATCAAACATAAATGTACCTTATTTTGAGTCAAAACTCCTCTATCTGAACTTCCAATAACTTGCTCAATAGGGTGATGTCTTGAAGTATACCTGTTAGGTGTCATAGTTACTAATCTCATTCCGACTGTAGATTCTTCTCTACTTTCTTCTTTGTTTTCTTCTCTATTTTCTTCTCTATTTTCTTCAGTATGACTTTCATAAAACAAATCATTGTTAGTTTCAAAAAATAATTCTGCATTTTCAATGTTACGTTGAGGTTGTGCTTCTCCATCAGATTCATAATCAAGCATTCTTTCCTGAATTTTAAACTTCTCATCAACTTTTACATTTGCACTTTCAACAATAGTCTTAGTTCTTTTGTTATAACATCTATATGCTTTTCCTTTTAAAGAATATCCAAGAAATATTCCCTCATCACTTCTAGGATCAAACTTTCCTATATCATCCTCTCTCTTTATATAACATTTACTTCCAAAAATTCTAAAATACTTAACTGAGGGTGTATGTCCAAACCATAATTCATAAGGTGTCTTGTTTGTATCTACTCTGATTTGTACTCTATTCATAGTGTATACTGTTGTGTTCATTGCTTCTCTCCAAAAAGTCTTAGCCAAATCATTTTCAAACAACATAGCTCTTGCTGCTTCAGTTATTGACCTGTTCCTTCTTTCTGCAATACCATTTTGTTCTAGTGTTCTAGGGGCTAAAAGTTGTCTCTTAATACCATTCATTTCACAAAAGGTGTTAAACTCTCTAGATGTAAATTCACCACCTCTATCAGATCTTAGACACTTAATCTTCATTCTAGATTCATTCTCAATTTTTCTTTTCATGATCTTAAATTTATCAAATGCTTCAGATTTTTCTTTCAAAAATGCAATCCACATCATTCTTGTAAAATCATCAACAAGAATCATAAAATACCTTTCGCCATAGAATCCTCTAGTCCTAGTAGGACCACTCAAGTGTGTATGAACAATCTCCAGCTTCTCTGTCAATGTGAACTTCTTGTTGGGAAATGAACTCCTTTTCTACTTTGCCATCATACATTCTTTGCAAATCATGTTAGCAGGTTTCATAATTCTAGGTAAATCTCTTACCGCAAGTGTAGTGCTCACCTTGACAATATTATCAAAGTTTATATGACAAAACCTTTTATGCCATAACCAACTATCATCAATCCTAGTTATCAAACATGTCATCTTAGTAGGATTCAACTGAAATACATTACCTCTAGTTCTGGATCCTTTTCCAATCAAATTTTCATCTTTATCTTTTATCACACAAGTTTTCTTAGAAAACCAAACTTGATAACCCTTATCAGCCAATTGTCCAATGCTTAGTAGATTATGTCTCAGTCCATCAACAAAGTAAACATCATCAGTGCTAGTCTTTCCATCAAGAGTAATAGATCCTATACCCTTAATCAAACAAGGTGCATTGTTACCAACCCTAATAGTTCCTCCATCATAATTATCTAACTTAACAAACTTTCTTTTATCTCCAGTCATATGATGTGAACAACCACTGTCTATAATCCAATCAGATTCCTTTTCAACTTGTGAAACTAATGCTTTTTCTTGCCTTTTATCAGATTCAGAACTTTCTTCTTTAATTGCTACAAATCCTATTTCCTCAAAGTTATCATTATCACTGTCACTTAAATGTTTTTCAAATCCTGCTTCAAGATCTTCATCATTTAAATAATAACATTCTTTAGATCTCCTAGGTTTAAAGTTTCTTCTATACTTCTTAACTCTTTTAGGACATTTAGATGCAAAATGACCATATTCTTGACAAGTCCAACATTTAAAGATTTTCTTACCATTTGGTTCTCTTTTTACAAGTAATGCAATACCTTCTTCAATCTTCTTATCTTCCTCAGATCTACTACTACTGGCATAGTCTCCATTCACACTAGTACTCCTTGTAGGTCTAATGTTAAGAGCATTGAATGTTGTTTCCATTCTAGGTAGCTCTCCTAATAATCTCATGTTCATCTTTGTTGTTTCTAATCTTCAAAGAAGAGTCTCTCTTGAAAATTTTGATGTACAAGGTATCACTTGTTCAATCATCGATGTACAAGGTATCACTTTATTCCTATTACAATCTTAGACATCCTACCAATATAGCTTCTAATAGATTCATCTTCCATCATTCTAATATCTTCAAATGCACAAATCCAATTATGTAATCTAGCCTTCTTTGCATGTTCATCACCTTCAAAAGTAGAATGTAAAGCTTTCCAAATTGCATGAGATGTTTTCAAACATCTTACCTGACTATATTCATTCTCCAGTAGTGCTGACAAAAGTGCTTCTCTTGCAAGTATGTTACACATGAATAGATCTAGTTCATCTTTAGTTCCTGCCTCTAGATTGTCTTCCTCAATGGTAGTTTTCTCATTCTTTGTAATCAACCAATAACTTGGTCCTAAACACAATAGATGTGTCTTCATCTTTTCTTTCTAGCTGTCAAAATTTACTCCATCAAACTTAGGGCTTTCTTTTCTGAAATTCACCATGGATCTCCTTAAGTTGTTAAACTTTTCTTTCAAGGACCTGTTGCTCTGAGACCAATTGTTAGAAAGTAAAGATCCCCAAGATAAATGAGAGGGGGGGGGGTGAATCAGTTATTAGATAATTTATCCATTCAACTACTTTAAATAATGTAATCAATGTACTGATCAACCATAGAAAAATAATCATACACAATTGCACAATAACACAAGATATGTTGACTAGGGAACCTCTTGAAAAGAGTAAACCCCGGTGGGAATGATGCCCACAAAATGATGCACTAATATGAAAGTTCCTTGTTAGAGGATGGACCCTGTTAGGAGTCTTATGAAATACATTCAGTACATATAAATCCCTGTTAGGAGATTTTGAATCCCTGTTAAAAGATTCTAACCTGGTTAAGAGTTTATGGAAGACAGAAGGACCCACTGCCCAAACAGCTTCAAGGTAAGATCTTTGAACCCACTGTCCAAAAGATCTTAGAATTATTCAATAGAATAAGATGAAATATATTACCTCCTTCACATTGTGCCAAAAATGCACTCTCTGCTACACAAGATCACAATTCCAGATCTCTGTACTCACAAGTCTTCCTTCATCACTGAATTAGCTCTTTTCGTCACTTCATGCATATATTCGCATCACAATCTTCATAGTACCCATTAAAACAAGGAAAAAATTCCTTCTTATCTACCAAACTCAAATAATTACAAATGAGTCGGTCCTCAATTATAAAATAATAAATTCTACACGCTACAAACAGAATTCACATAAAACTGTCGGCTTCCAGATACTGTAACTTTCTCCAAACATATCCTCAAAGTTTGCACTATGAACCACATCATCATTAATGAGTCTCCAACATCTCTTTAAATACACAAAATTAGATTCCATTCCATCTAAGAGATATCCTCTAATTTTTGAACATCGCTTCACAGAAACACTGTCTAAACACTGCTTTCACCAAAATGCTCATAACTCTCACAAATGAATGAATTTCTTTTTGCACTATTAACCATAGGTTAATAACACACCAAAGAACATACCATCAACTGCACAAAATCCAATCTAAAATACAACTTGTGTGCAAAACAAAACTATACCTGCTTTCCTGCTAATATCTAGAATATCACTGTGTTGACATCAATGACAATCCAAGTCATGAATGCAACAACAACTGCTATAGAATGACTGCCAAAATATTTTTCATTCATTCCTAACACCAAGCAACATAGACAAACTTCAAAATCTTTTTGGTGACACAGGGTTGCCAAGGACATGAGATGCTCCTACATCAAACACCTGAGGTTATTTTGAAATGATTCTCTGAATCATTTGGTAGGTATGATCCGAGCTGCATTCAACTCAAAATGTGAAATCCATGAACTATCTTCCATCTATCTATTCTTCTATTTTACCAAATATTCCATGTACTATTTTCCTCTTGTACTCTTGCCAACTCTTTCCTTTAAAATCTGTTCAATTTCTTCATTCTGCTTCTTAGGATATTCTATCATTACTATCACTTCTTCATCAATTTCATGATACTCATACAAATCAGAAATGTTGAAAATTGGTGATATTTCCATGTCATCAAGTAACTCAATTTCATATGCATTTCCACTATCAAATTTCTTCAAAATCTTGCAAGGTCCAAATTTTTTTATTGTTTAGTTTCCTATATGTTCTAATAGGAAATCAGACTTTCTTCAAATGAACCATCACTTCATCACTAACATCAAAATTCTTGTGTCTCCTTGATCTATCAACTCTATCTTTGTATTTTTTATTATTTTCTTCCAGCTTCAGCTTCACATCTTCATGCAATGTCTTCATGTACTCAGCAAATTTTACTCCTTCAGCACTTCTCTTATTTTCATCAATAATGTCTCTCAAATCAGATATATCTCTCAGTTGTATGTCATTCACAACCTCAAATGGTGTTTTCCCAGTACTCCTATTCACTGAATTATTGTATGCAAACTCTTCTTGTGCCAATACAAAATCCCAATTACTAGGTGTGTCTCCAATTAAACATCTCAAAAGATTTCCCAAACTTTTGTTCACAACTTTGGTCTGTCCATTGGTTTGTGGGTGAAATGTAGAACTATATTTTAACTCAGTGCCTAATTTCTTCCAAAGGATTTTCCAAAAGTATCCAACAAATTTACTATCTTAGGCAGAGATAATACTCCTCGGTAATCCATGCAATCTGAACATTTCCTTAAATAAAAGATCTACTACATGTACTGCATATGATGTCTTTTTGTAAGGTATAAAATGTACCATCTTAGAAAATCTATCTGCAATAACAAATATAGAATCATTACCTCTTACTGTCTTCAGTAAGCCAAGAAGAAAGTCCATACTGATGTCAATCCAAGGTTTCTCAGGAACAGCAATCGGTACGTACAAACTAGTATTCTGACTTACTCCTTTTACAACTTGACAAATTCCACAATTTTTCACAAATTTTAGAACATCTTTATACAAATGCAGCCAATAGTATTTCTCCTTAAGAAAATTCCATGTTTTATCAATACCAAAATGTCCAGCCAAACCACTACTATGCTTCTCCATTATCAAATTAGTTCTCATTACTCCTCCTGGTATACACAACTAAATGCCTTTAAACAGCATAACTTCCTAAATAAAATATTCATCCCACTTAGTATCTTGTTGAGATTGAATAGGTGCTCTGCACTTTCTCCATGGCTTAGAAAAATTAGGGTCAAACTCATAAGAATCTCTCATCTCATCAAAACAAAGAACTTCAATTTTCATCTCGGTCATCAAAGATCTTCTACTTAATGCATCGGCAACACAGTTAGTGACTCCACTCTTATGCTTTATCACAAATGTGTAACTCTGCAAATACTCAACCCATTTCATATGTCTCTGATTCAACTTATTCTGAATACACAAATATTGTAAAGCCTTATGATTTGTATACAGCACAAATTCACTTAGTATCAAATAATGTCTCCATTTCTTCAATGCTTGAACAATAGCATATAATTCTTGATCATACATAGAATATTTCCTTCCAGCATCATTCAACTTTTCACTAAAGAAAGCAATAGGTTTACCTTCTTGATTCAACACAGCTCCAATTGCACTTCCACTTGCATCACATTCTACTTGAAATACCTTACTAAAATTAGGTAATGCCAAAATAGGTAATTTAGCAACCTTCTGCTTTAGAGTCTCAAAAATTCTATCAGCTTCATGTGTCCACTTGAATTCTCTTTTTTCTCCTCTCATAGTCTCAGTCATAGCATTACATATTGAACTAAAATTTCTTATGAAATTTTAGTAAAAACTTGCCAAACCATCAAATGATCTTACCTCACTAGCATTCATAGGTGTAGGCCAATTCAAAATAGCTTCAACCTTTTCAGGATTCATCTTCAAACCATTAGCTGAAATCACAAATCCCAAATACACAATCTCCTCTTTCATGAATGAACAATTTTTTAGATTTATCAACAAATTTTCTTCTTTCAATCTCTGCAAAACTTGTCTAACATGCAACAAATGTTCTTCTCTAGTCTTATTGAATATCATAATTTCATCAAGATATACAATCACAAACTTACCCAAGAATTTCTTCAAAACTTCATTCATCAGCCTCATAAAAGTACTCAGTGCATTATTTAAACCAAAAGGCATAACCAACCACTCATACAAACCTTCCTTTGTCTTAAAATAAGTCTTCCATTCATCACCTTCTCTAATTCTAATATGATGATACCCACTTTTCAAATCTATTTTGGTGAAATACTTTGCTCTAGTCAAACTGTCCATTATGTCATTCATTCTCGGTATAGAAAACCTATAATTCAATGTTATATTATTGATTTCTCTAGAATCAGTACACATTCTACATTCTCCATTCTTTTTCGGTGCCAATTTTGAAATTTTGTTATTGTACACTTAGCCAATTTTCTCATATGTTGCCACCAATGACAAAGGGGGAGATTGTTGGAAATTTGGCTAAAGTGAGTATATAGATGTTGTCATTATGGAAACATATGATCGTCATGAAGATCACACAAGTCAGAGAGCAAGTATAGCAGAGTGCATCACAAATTTGTCTAAGTGTGAGATAGTGTTTTCACAGTGTACCAGGACACAGTTTTTATTTGCAAAGTTGACTGGAGTGAGTTCAGTGCTTGTGCACTTTAACATAGACTCTATGATGGCTAATGATGACCCATCTTAGAGTGCAAGTCAGTACAACATGTATGGAATTAGTTATGATAGTTTATCAAAGACAGTGTGAAGCCGACAGGACAAAATATGAAGGCATAATTGGTAAAGAGTTAAGGGATTATTTTGTTTATCAAAATAATGACTTAACAATATAAAGGGATGACATCATAGATGTTAACTCTTAGATAATGGTATATGGAAGCTAACCATGTAAAGTTATTATCCTTAATAACTTGTATATATATGCAATTGTAATTGTAAAGAAATATATGTGAAGCGAAAGAAAAGTGATGTAATAAATGTAATTGTGAAGAAAATGTAATAGTGATGATGCGAAGATAAGAGTAGAAAAGGAATATTGATACAACAAGAAAAAGGTTATGTACCTTGACCTATTTTGTATACATTGTATATTACTTGTTTGGGCAGTGGGCTCATCTAGTGATCAGATTTTGCATTGACAACTCCTAACAGGTTTGAGGCTTCTAACAAGGCCTATAGTCCCTTAATCAGGACTAATACACTATATGCTTGTAATAGACTCCTAACAGGATCAATATCCTTAACAAGATACTTTTGATTAGTGAATCTTTGTGGGTACCATCCCCACCAGGGTTTTCCCTTCGCTAGGGTTTCCTCGAGAACAAACAATGTGTTATGAGTTCTTTGATGTTATTGCTATGCATGTTATTTAGTTTCTTATGTTATGCATGTGTGAAGATAATCTATTATATCCATATTTGGGCAAAAGATAATTTTTTTAGAATACTGATTCAGCCCCCCCCCCCCCCGCTCTTAGTATTCCCTATTTCTAACAATTGGTATCAGAGTTTAGTTACTCAGAGAAGAATCATTCAAGGAAAGCCTAGAAGCTTGAGTAAGATATCTATGGATATGGATCAGCTATAGAAGAATCTTGATGAAGCTCTTGAGTAGATTGATATGCTTACTGATGAAAGAAACACTCTGAAAATGAAATATGATGATGCAAAGAACCTTATTGAGAAATTGAAAAACAAGATAGAAGATCTGAAATCTAAAAAGGAATCCAAAGTTCTTATTGAAGATTGTGATGACAATTTAGAAAAATAAAATGTGATCCTTAAGCATGAACTGAAGATAGCAAATCCCAAACTAAGTTTGAAAGATGGAAATGAGAAAAATAAAGCAAATCTGAGATCTGAGAATGAAAGATTGAAGATTGAAAATGAAGAATTAAGATCTAAGCTTGACAAAGTAACATCTGAATTTGAGAAAGTAAATTTGTAGCATTCAAAACTTGAGAAATACAATAAGATTGTGAAAGGTGAATTGACTCAATCCAAACAACAACTTGAAAGGCTATATTCAAATAGTGAGAAGATCGATGAACACGTATCTTTTGGGAAACCATCCTATGATAAGATTGGACTTGGATTTAATATATTTAGAACAAATGATGAAAGAAAAGAACCAGATTTGAAAGTATGTAAAAGCATTGATGAAAAGAAGTCAGATGAGATCAACAAATCTGAAGATGCACCTAAAGAAGAAGAATCACTGAAGCAAGAAGAATCACCCAAAGGTATGCAAAGAGAATTCAAAGGTAGATGTTTTGGTCATAATACTATTGGTCACATGAAGAGAGATTGCACAGGTAAACAATTTAAACCTCTTAATGGTTATTGTTATAAGTGTCATGGTTTTGGACATAAAGCTATTGAATGTAGAAAATCTAAAGTTATTTAGAATAATTATGGTAGTAGAATGTTTAGGAATACTAACAATGCATATAAGAGACCTACTAAAGATATGAACAAAAGAAATGGAGTAGTATGTTATACATGCAACAAGGTTGGACACATTGCTAGAAATTGCAGGTCACAGATCAATCAGTAAGGACCAAGATATGGGAACAATGGAATTGTTTGTCAGATATGTAACAAGATTGAACATACAACAAGATTTTGTAGAACGAACAATCAAGATTATCATCCTAACTCTAACCCTAGGAATCATGCAAGAAGAAATGAAAGTACATGAAACAGTCAGAAAGGTTGTTGCAGTAATGAAGATGAAGTAAAGTTTGTTAAAGGCACAGATCAAGGAGACATAGTCAACATTGAAGGTAATCAGAAAGGTGAAGTATCAAGTGGTAAGAGTGAATCCTTACCTGACCTATCTTTAACACTTAAATTATGTAAATTGTAGTAGTTTAGGAACTTAGAATTAGTGTAGAAGTAGATTTATGATGCATTAAGTCTTGCGCAGTTAATGTAAGGTAGTTTATGATGTACTAATGCTATGGTTAAGAGTGCAAAAGAAAATATTATGTTTTGTGAGATCGCAAGAAGTTTTAAGTTTTGCAAGTTAATAGAAACAACTTTTTGGAATGAAGCGGCAAAAGAATTGAATGCGATGTCAGACCTAAGTGAGATTCAAGTGATAAAAGGTTATGATCAAATTTATTTGTCTATCAAAGTGAATTGAAGTGTTTGGTAGAGCAAAAAGTAGTGATTGGAAGCATTTTGCAGTGATTTGGTGAAGGATTGAAGCACTGAATCTACGGAAGCCCTAAAATCATGAATTTGAGTTATTTATCTTGATAAATCTTTGAATCGGTATAAGAGATTAGAAGCAATCATGGATGTATCCTTAATTCACAATGTCAGAGATACGAATAGACCTATATTGAAGAAAGAACCAGTAGAACCCTTGGAAGATGATCCTAAGTTAGCACTATCATCCGTACCAGATGAAGTTTTGCATTTGGAAAATGTAAGAAGTTATCTTGGATGTAAGATTGAAACCCTAAGTGACAGTGACTTTACCAGTGAGTATCAAAAGATTTACAATCATGATATGTCTTTGAAGAAAGGATATGAACATTTGAAAGACAATGAGATTGTTAGGTATTCATTGAAATATGAGTTTGACGATGAAGAATACACTAAAATCATTTTGAGCATTATTCATAATGGGAAATTTTGGCTAGAGGATAGAGTAATAGACATTACTGTTGATTTGATTCATGATGTAACTAGATTATCTAAATTTGGTGCTATTCCCTTAAATGAGAAGAATATGAGGAAAATAGTTATTGATAACACAGGTTCATCCTGTAATGGTAGAGGAATTGTAATCAGTAAAATCAAGCAAGATGATGTGAGATATTTGTGCAAAATCCTAACCACTAAGTTTTGTGCAAATTCTAGAGAAGATGATATGGTAACTGGTATGGTACATATAGCATATTTGATGTGTGTTGACAAGGTACCAATAGATATGTGTGAAATCTTGAGAATTCAATTGTTTGAAAACTTGGAAAATATTAAGAAGACCAAGTATGCACAATTTAGATTTTCTTCTTTGATCACTTATATGTTTTTCCACCTATTAAGAAGATTTCCTTACTCAGTTAAAGATGATTGGAATAATGGACAAAACACTATGGAAAGAATCAATAAAGTATATTTGAAACATGTTATTGATAATGTGAATGAAAGTGCTATGTTAGTATTGAAGACATTTCAGAGATTGGTATCTAGCAGATCAAGGATTCCATAGTCTGTTGTGGAGAAATATAAAAATTATATATGTTTCATGGTTGACAATAACTTTACCTATATTGAAGCAGTGGAACCTAAAATTGAGTTCATAGACCCTCTTGGCTATGAGATATCTAAGGTAGAGATAGAAGGATATGTTGGCAGGTTACTTAAGAGTAAGTTGGACACCCAGTGCAAGAGATTTAGAACATTTGAAGAAAAATTCAACCTTGCTACAACTATAATGGAAGAAAAGCAGTCTAAGAAGAGAGTGGACAACACTATAAAGAAAATATTAAAGGATTCTGGCATGATAAAGCATGAGTTTGATATTGCAAAGAAGATAGCAGCAACAATCAGAGGTATTGAGTAAAAAGAAATCTTGTTTGTACCTCCCTTGTCATCAAGTGCAGTTGAGCATGAACCTACACAAGTAAAGGTGAAAGTTGAGGAACCTGAGGAAGAACAAGAAACAAGGAAATCCACTAGATCCTCTTCTTCCACACTCAGAAAGAGAGTGAAGGAAAGTGCTACAGGACCTGGTAAGAGGAAATTTTTTTTCATGCCACCAGTCCCTAGGAAAATTGTAGTAATTAAAGATGATGACACTTCTGTGAAGAAGAAAGAATGGAAACCCAAAATTGAGAGAGTGAATGAAGAAATCATACAAGATGGAGACTTTACTAAGATGAATAAGTACTATGACCTTTATGACTATTCCAAGAGATTGAATCTTGAAAATTTTGTTGTTAAGTACATGATTCTAGCTAACAAGAAGTTTGATACTATTCAGGGGAAGATTCCTGATGACCTATTCAACAAGCTTGTTAACAAGAAAATGAGAGCACAAGAAGAAGATAAATCTATAAGAGAAAATATGGTGAAGAAAATATGTGTTGTGAAAGATGATGAGCATCTTGAATAGATTTTAAAGCCCCTTGGCACTCTTTTGAGGACTAAGAGGAGAACCATTCAGATCATGGCAGGACAGTATGAGCAAGTGAGAATAGAAATAGAACAAGCAATAATAAAAGTTATGGCATAAATTGTTGAAGAGCCTTCAGTTGTAGTAGAGCAAGAGATAGAAGCAGAACAGGAGGATATTCCCTCTCCACCTACTATAAATATTGAAGAAGAATCTATGAATGTTGAAGGTACAAAGATTACTTTGGACACTGAAGAAAATGTATTTCAGAACTTAGAGAACATTGTTGACAATTCAGCTCTTGATGAACTGGATAGAACTGAACAAGCAGATCAAACCCAATCTATGACTAAAGAACCTAAAGAAACTAAGGTAGAAGTACCCCTTCCTACAAAAGAAGACATCAATCTTACTCCTAAGACTAAAAAGAAGAAAGAAATTGGATCTTTATTTGAAGATTTAGGAAAGGAAGTTGATGATGATGATCAATTAGAATTGATCGCTTCCCTAAATAAAATTATTGGTAAAAACAAGAAGGTAAAGAATCTTGAAGGTTGTCTGAAGGACTTAACTAAAAAGTTACAAGGAGTTGTAACCACATAGATTATAGATGTAGACCCTCTGGAGAAAGCAAAGAAATTGATGAGAACCTTTGATGATGAGTTTACAAATTTATCTGAGATTGCAAAGGTAAAGGCACAAGAAGAGTATGAGGCTAGAATGCTTTTGAGTATCAGTCAAAATATCAGAGATGATGTCAATAGTCTTGATATCTGTATCAAGGATTTGAGGAGACATTTGGGAATAGGAAAGTGTTTGTACATACAGTGTACAACACCATAGATTTTGGCAACAAAAGAAGACAAGCAAATCAAGCTGAAGGAAGTAGAGATTCAGAATGAATAAACCTTCTTTCTAATCCTAATGTGAAGATTAGTCATGTTGAGAAGAAAGTTTGGAAGCTGTATGATGAAATAAGAATTTTGCAACATGAGAGGAATAGAAAAATGAGGAGACTCACTCTTCTAAGAGAACATACTTCCATGAAGATAAGTATTATTGAAGAGCAGCTGCAAGAATGTCTTACAGCTAGGATATCATTTTAGAAATTCAACTTTGAGACCCTCCAAGCATGTCAAATTGTAGCTTATGGACTAAGCACACTACTTAATGTGGCAGATTCCATCAAGAAGTCATGGGAAAAAGAGTTAGAAGCTATAAAATTTGATTTTGCAAATTGTGTTGCAAGCCTACCAGCTTTGCAATAGGATATTTAAGGTATAATCTTTTGTGTTACAATTTTGTTAGCCTCCCTACTTTATTTTGTCATTGTTGTCAAAGGGGGAGAGATACATAGAAAATTGAGAATTATACAGAGAAAAAGATTGATAGTATTATCTATACTATTAGGGGGAGTATTACAGTATATTATAATTATTTTTGAGGAGATATAAGGATAGTATATATCTTATACTATGGCCAATTTTGAGACAATTTTGAAATTTTGTTATTGTACACTTAGCCAATTTTCTCATATGTTGCCATCAATGACAAAGGGGGAGATTGTTGGAAATTTGGATGAAGTGAGTACATAGATGTTGTCATTATGGAAACATATGATCCTCATGAAGATCACAGAAGTCAGAGAGCAAGTATAGTAGAGCGCATCACAAATTTTTCTAAGTGTGAGACAATGTTTTCACAGTGTACCAGGACATAATTTTTGTGTACGACATTGACTAGAGTGAGTTTAGTGCTTGTGCACTTGAACATAGAATCTATGATGGCTAATGATGACCCATCTCAAAGTGCAAGTCAGTATGGCATGTATGGAATTAGTTATGACAGTTTTACTGAAGACAGTGTGAAGCTGACAGGATAGAATATGAAGGTAGAATTGGTAAAGAGTTAAGGGATTATTTTGTTTATCAAAATAATGACTTAACAATATAAAGGGATGACATCCTAGATGTTAACTCTTAGATAATGTTATATGGAAGCTGACCATGTAAATTTATTAGCCTTAATAACTTGTATATATATGCAATTGTAATTGTAAAGAAATATATGTGAAGCGAAAGAAAAGTGATGTAATAAATGTAATTGTGAAGAAAATGTAATAGTGATGATACAAAGATAAGTGAAGAAAAGGAATATTGATACAAGTAGAAAAAGGTTATGTACCTTGACCTATTTTGTATACATTGTTTATTACTTGTTTGGGCAGTGGGCTCATCTAGTAATTAGATTTTGTATTGACAACTCCTAACAAGGTTGAGGCTTCTAACAAGGCCTATAGTCCCTTAATCAGGATTGATACACTATATGCTTGTAATATACTTCTAATAGGGTCAATATCCTTAACATGATACTTTTTATTAGTGAATCTTTGTGGGTACCATCCCCACCGGGGTTTTCCCTTGGCCAGGGTTTCCTCGAGAACAAACAATGTGTTATGAGTTCTTTGATGTTTTTTCTATGCATGTTATTTAGTTTCTTATGTTATGCATGTGTGAAGATAATCTATTATATCAATATTTGGGTAAAAGATAAAGTTTGTAGAATACTGATTCACCCCCCCCTCTCAGTATTCCCTATTTCTAACAACAAGTTCCTTGAAAAATTCTTCTGCTATAACCACCTCAGTAGTTACTACCTCTGCCTCTAGATGAAATTTCACCTTTCCTCTTGGTCTTGCCTTTGTCTAGATTTGTCTATTTTGGTTCAGATCTACCATTTTCACCATTAGATCTACCTCTTCCTCTAGGGAATCTACTACCTTGACCTCTTTGTCTTTGCTCATGTCTCTCATTCAATTTCTCCTCAGCCTTCAATGCAAATTTATAAGCCTCTTCAATGCTCTCCAACTTGACCATACTAATTTCCTCTTGGATGGAAACTCTCAAACCATTCAGGTATCTACCGATTCTTTCCACGTCATCTTCATCATGTCCAAATCTGATATCTAATCTATAGAATTCCTTAGTATATTCCTTTACTGAGCTATCTTTTTTCTTTAAACTTTGCATTCGCCAAACTAGGTTAATCTGATAATCACAAGGTAAGAACATTCCTTTCAATTTATTCACCATCTTATTCCATACCTTTATTTTGTCTTTTCCCTTCCTCTTCCTATCCAGCTGCAGATGTTCCCACCATAAGGATGCATGACTCTTCAATTTTGTGCTTGCAATCTTCACCTTCTTGTCTTTAGGTATGTTTTCATATTCAAAATACTTTTCCATCTCGGTGATCCAGTCCACCAATTCATTAGAATCTAGCTTTTTTTTACCTTCATTTTTCTTAGCTCCCAGTTTTAGTCTTGGTCAATCGAAGTCTTTAAGTTGAAGTTGAAGTTGAACTTTGTTAAGTTGGTTCAAGTTCAAGTTCAACCCATTTCCATTTCTGAATCTTATAACGCCCATGCTTTCCTATTGCTCAAAAGGTCTGTCAGTCTCAAAGATGAACCCAAACTAGAACCTAGTCCCGAACCTTAAGTTAGTTCAAGTTCAAATTTGTGTTTGTAATATGATAGCTTATACACAGAGAATTTGGCAGGATAGCTTTCTTTTCCAAAAAGAAGGTTTCTATTTTGTAGCACTCTGATTATTTGTTAAGTTTTGGAAATTGCCATACAAAGATGCTCTCATTCAACTAGATAGCTCGTGCATGTGAAATATTGGAAATAATGGTTGATGAACTAACATAGAGGGAGTCATTAATATACAAATATGGTGATCAGGGATTTTCCTCAGGAATTGAGAATTCATGCCAAAATAGCTGGTGGATTAATTAAGATTGGTCAGACATGTCAAATCAATCATTCTTCCATTAAGACATTTATTATGGACATGCTTTGAAGATTTATTAGGGATCCTACAAGGCATTTGTGAATAAATGAAGAATGATTAAGGCTTTTCTGTTAGTTATTTTGTCTGGAGAAGGAGAAGGGGCGAGTGAATTGGTGGTGAGAAATTTGCAGAAGGCTAGTACATAGTATATTGGTGAGTTATCTTTCCCCTTTGAAGTTTTAGTTTTTAGAGGCTCTTTCTGTTGTAAGTTTTTGTCTTCATTTTGGTAAGATGTCATTGTCCCGTCCAAAAATTTTGAAAGAGAAGACTAGAACCCACTTGTTAGTTTCTCTTCCAGACATAGGGGATACTTTCTTGTTGAATGCAAATGTAGGTGAGCTCTATGATAGAGTCTAAAATGCTTCCAAGGGTTCTTTTTCTAGGAAATTAGTAGGAAGTGGACTTTTAGAACTTGTTTCATTTCCTCTGGTTCTCATTTTCCCTGAACTAGTGTTGGAATGTGCTAACAAAAATGACACTAAGAATAGATGTATCAGGGATGCATCAGGAGAAATCTTGGTCAAAATCAATCATGAGACATTAATGGTAGCTCTACAGATTCTAGATAAGGAACCATATGAACCATGGACTTATGCAAAAGAAGATCATGTGTATGATGTAGATAAGAAAAAATACAGCTCCTCTATAGCCTAGGTATGGCTTGCCAAACCAGAGAAAGGAGGATCCAAGCTACCAAAGCCTCTGACAATTGAACACTTTCGTAAGGACATAGCCAATATGGTACTCCTTCTAAATAGGGTGAAAGGGAATCCCCATGCATTTCACTGGGAAAATTGGATGTACTATTTCATCTAGAAGATTATAGAAGGAGATAAGTTTATTGATTGGGCTGACCTGATAGTAGAAAAGCTCCACATAGAACTCCTAAATGTGACAAATTTGACTACATTTTATATGTCTTCCTACCTTCTTTATGTCTTAGCATGTTGCCAAGCTTGGGAAGGATTACCTCACAAATTGTGGACAAGTGATATGAGGATATATGATTACTTCACATGCTTACAAAAGGAGAAGTTCTCCAGTGTGCTCAAAACTGTAAATGACAATTTTTAGGAAAGTTGGTTTTTGAGTTGAGAGGGAAAGAAAATTACAAGCTTTCTAAGGAAGCTAAGCAGGTGATTAATGTTTATGGCTATCATTTTATATAGTTCCCAAAATTTACTTATCTTAGCATTGGAGCATTTGATGAGGAACCCCTAAGGTTCCCCAGATTTTGTTTAGATAATGTAGTCTTAATGGAGCTATGCAGGCAGCTTATTCTAGTTGAACAAAAGGCTAGGACTCTAAAGAAGTCCTCAGGTGTTCTTTTTCCTATTGAGTTAGGGTACTATAGGTGCAAAAGCTTCCAAGATTCTATGGCTATCAAAGAGGAATTAGATGTCTCCTGTTTACAAACTTATACTCCTAGGGTTAATTTTGACTATAGAGGCTTTGTAGGAGCAAATTTCAATGTCCCAGAGACATTCATGCACATCCCTAAGTTAGAAGGTTTTTGGGCCAACTATTCTGATGAAATGGAGGTAAGGAAAAGACTCCAGCCCTAGCTAACTCTAAAGAAGATCATCACCTTCAAGCTGGATATGGATATAGATGGGATAGGGGAGGATAGTGAGGTTGATGTTGTAGACTCCCAATACTCCGAGAAGGTTGAAGCCCTCCCTATTTCTAAGTTAGATTGCAAGGAGCCGGAAGAAGATGATTTGCATAAAAGAATGAAAAGGGTGATTGAAAGAACAAAAGCATGGTTGTTGAAGAAATGAGTCCATGTTGCTCCTTTGCAGTCAGCAAAGAAAAAAATAAAAACCAAGAAGAGGGGTTCATCAAAGAGGACTTCTATTTTAACTAACTTAAGTATTGATCAATCTTGTGCAGGAAAAGATAAACCTGAACTTGAACCAATTTCTT
Source organism: Chamaecyparis obtusa (assembly GCA_027943335.1). Lineage (NCBI taxonomy): Eukaryota > Viridiplantae > Streptophyta > Pinopsida > Cupressales > Cupressaceae > Chamaecyparis > Chamaecyparis obtusa. The sequence goes on from BSBK01003761.1 coordinate 221,223, forward strand.
CACAAGTTCAAGTTCAACACCAGGCTAAACCCGAAGTCCAAGTGACTAGATCAAGTCAAAGGGTAAAAGAAAAGGTTCAGAAGAAGAAAGCTAATCCAAGTGTCATCTTGGATTTAGACTCATCAGAACCTGATCTAAAGGAATTTTTAGTTGAAGACCACAGGGTACCTAAGATGGCAAATGATCAACAAATGCAAGAGGAGACATAAAATACTCTGAAAGACTCGCTAGCTTTGTTGAGTAATTATGATACCCAAAATAAATCCTCTACTACCCCACCATGGATAGAGACCCTGATAGCTAACAAAAGAAATATTATTCCTTTATTAGTACCCATTGATGATGTAGTAAGTAGGTATCTGGGAAAATCTTCTAAGCTAAAGAAAATGAACATGGAATCGAGAATCGATTTTGATGAAAGTAGCGGTCACTGGATGGTAGAGATTGCAAAGCCTAAAGAGGACAAAGCTGATGGAGAGGCTTCAGTCTAGGATTTTCAAATATCCAAGTTAGATTTAGGGAGAGACACTAGAGCCGCCGATATGAGATTTTTCAAGGTATCAAATAATAAAATTGCTAGTAGTCTTGAAGGATGCCAAGGATAAATAGGAAATGAAGGAGGCTATGAAGAGTATGGCCCAATATATCAATGCCATTCAACATCTTGAACCTTTCCCTTTGAGTGGAATGCCAACCTCCATTGACATGAAATCCCTTAATAATCAACACTTTCTTGATCAAGTTCAAAGAAGCAAGGCGGTGAGAAAAGAATTTGATGATTGGGTGGATTATGTAAAAGTAGAGGTTTTCAAGTAGCTAGGTCATCTAGATCAAACACACAATGATGAAGATCACCTAGTAAAGAAAGTAGAAGCTAGTATTAAAGAATGGGAGCTAGAAAAGACTACTTGGACCAAGGAGCTCCATTCGATTGAAGAAGTTGAAGAGTACGGCTTGCAAAAGTTCCTCATGGAAAGGTCAATACCAGGACTCAATGACACAGTTCTTTATGTTATAAAAGAATGTATAGAATGGAGGAGTGAGGATGTGGCCATGGGAATTTTTGAGGTAAAGGATCTCACAAAGGGGCTAAGAACAATTAAAGAAATAATTTCCAATGATATAAAATGGATTGATGAGTGGTGCTAGGAAGCTCAAGAGGTGTCAGATAAACCAATTGAATAGGTAATTGAAGAGTTAAATACCTAGTTCAATGAGCTCAAAAGGATGAAGACACCTATAAATGAGCATTTCACAAAGATTGCACAGATGGAATCGATGATGATCCTTCAGCAAAATCATTTGGTTATGCACACAGAAAAGATAACCGAGATTAAAAGGGAGAAGGAACTCTAGAAAGAGAGGATTGATTTTATCAGTTTGCCACATCAACTGATAATATCTGCATTTACAGCCACATTTTTAGATTGGAAGGTAGTGCGACTTGCAACAACTTCAACTCCTTAACCATCTGAGACACTTGGCAACCTTTGCAAGGTTTTTTTGCTCCCAATCCAATTTTTTATGCTTAATGATTATGACAGTTATTAGATTTAGTAAGATTTAATTTCAAGAAAGATAGTTTTACTGAGTTAGTTGTTGAAGCCCTTCATGGCTATTTATTGAAAAAATTTTAACTGATTAAGGGTTCGGCTCTCTGAGTTTGAGAGAAACTATTTTCTAAAAACTTAACTTCAAGTTTTCTGAATACTGATATTACAGAATATATGAAATATCCTATGGTATTGTGTTTATGTCTAAGCTTTTAAAATGATAAATACTACCATTTATCTTATGTGATTTATTTTATTATGGAGATAAGTTGTGTTGAATAAAGCTTAGCTGTGATATGGATGGATTCTATGCTTAGAAGTAATAGAGAGTTTTATTATTGAAGTTTAGATTTAAGAAATTCAAAGTTTGAGATTATGATAGAAGTAGATATTTTCTCTAAAATCTACACATTCTTTTTCATGTTGATGGACTGAATGTTTACCTTAAGTGTTTTTTGGTGAAAAGCACACATGATGTTATTTTCTATGCTCGATAAGATCTTATTGAAAATCTTTCTAGATGGTAGTTGCACCTTGTAATTTTCAGAGAGTTTTCTTTTAGCAACTCATTTGTTAGTGTTAAGATTTTTCTCTTCTTTTCATTCTTTAAAGAGGTCTGAAATTGATTTAGAGAAAAGGGAAAAATTATATGCTAATATTTTTTGGTGACTCTATTGGGGAGAGTCTAGGAATAGACCTGGATTGGTATTTTTGCATTCAATGATCAACGATGGTGTTACTTGTTGAAGTTATCTCTGGTCAACAAGAACTTCCTCTGATTTTGCAACTAGGCCTTGATTTTTTTGATACTCAAGAGGATTTAATCACTGACCTTAATGCAACAGCTTGGAAGTTGAGAATGAATGATCAGCAATACCACCAAGTAAGGTTAGTCCTTGAGGAAGAGGAATAAATTGGAGAGTGGCTCAGAGGCTTGCCTATAGCCCAGGAGGCTATTGTAGTTGACAGGGCAGTCCAAAGGCCCTGAGAATAATTCATTCTTTATTTGTTTTAGTTCAATAAGCTGGCTGATAAGAGATTTACAAGGGGTGATAGAGAAAAACATCTTTTAGATTTTGATTTTGAAGATCTAGCCAAGCTTGATTTTAAGCCCCAGACTCCTAGGTGAAGACATTATAAGACCGCTAGTAGAGTTTCTTCTCCCACTAAGTCCCCTCCTCTAGCCAATTTTAGTTCCTTGGTCTCACTAGGAACCATAGCTCCCACTTTTATAAATTTACAGCCCTTGAATTTCATCTTACCTACTATGGCACAGAATCAGCCCTGGGGTGTTGTCGTAGGACCTTTAAGTTTAGGAGCAAATCTTGGAAACCTACCTAAAGGTCATGAAATCCTACCCAAATTTAGTGGTGATGGAAAGAAAACCCCTGAGGATCATTTGAACACTTTTAATATAGCATGCAGAGTTTTAGCAGTGGGCACTCTAGATGTGGTTGTCAAGCTTTTTGTCTTGACCTTAATTGAGGCTGCAGCTGAGTGGTTTCATAGTTTACCTCATGCCTCCATTACTGACTGGGATTCTATAAAAATAGAATTTGAGACTAGGTTTAAGTTGGTTGATGATGCAAATAATCTTTTGATCCAATTAAGTCAAATGAAGAAGGAGATTCAGGTACCCATGAGGGAGTTTGTGTCAAGGTTCAACAAGGGAATTCAAGTGATTCCGGCTGCAAGTAGACCCAATGATGAAAATTAGAATGGATTTTTCTTAAATGCTATGCCTCTTGATGTAGCATTTCCTTTAAAAAGAGCTAGGCCATCCACCTTAGCAGCTACTCAGACTCTCGTCATTGAACTGGAGGATGATCTCATAACAAGTGGCAAATGGCGAAAAGATGTTCAAGCATCAAGCTCTCAACCTTCTACCTCCTCATTGTTAGACCCTATAATTTAAAGATTGATGAATGACTTGATAACCATCAAGTGACAATTTCCAAAAACTACAAGTCCCTATCAAGATATTCCATGTAAATATCCAGCTCAGGGATCCTCAAACCTGGGAAAACAATTTAATTTTCCACCTGCTCAGCAGAGACTGCAAATTGAACCTCCACCAAATAAAAGCAACATGTGTGTTTTCCATCTTACCGATGAGTATGAGGGAGTTTCATGCCCTGAAAACATAAGGTATGCACAACTTGAAGCTGCGAGGGAAGCAACAACAAAGGTGACTATTGAAGACATATCCTCTGAGGTGCCTGGCGACTCTGGAAACTTTTACCTTGAATATGAATCAGACTCTGAAAGGGGGGGAGACATATTGGTAACTTTAGAGGATACCTCTTGCTCAGTTTTGACAAGAAACCAATGTGGAGGAAAAGTGAGTAATTGGGAAAATGCAGCAACTAAAGGTAGTGAGGGACAAGCTAGTGATCATCCAAAGATCCTGAAAGCAGGTAGTTCGGAGGAACAAGGCATGAAAAGGTCTGAATCTAATTCTCCTCTCAGAATAGTTGATTTTTGTAAAACTTCAAAAGTGCAAATTTATGCTACAAAATATCTAAAAATGAATCCTCGGGAGTTAGATAAATTGGTTAGTTATGTCAAAGGTTCTCCTACCGAACCTAGGGCTCAACAAACAAACAATGCATGTTTTAAAGGATAGTCTATAAAGAAGGAAGAGACAGTTGATCAAAAGCCTACTAAGAAGCCCATTCCTACTATTCCTTTTGGCTTGAAACCTGACCCTTTCTATGTGTCCCTATTCATTCATGGTTTCAAATTGAATAAGTGTATCATTGATTCATGGGCGTCGGATAATATTATGCCTTCATCTTTGGCCAAAGCCTTAGATCTCCCTATGACTGATACCTTTGGATGCTACTATTCTATGGATGCCAAGAAGGTCTCACTCCTAGGACAAATTAAGGATGCCCAAGTTTCTTTGGTAGCTTTCCCAAATAAGATATTAAAATTAACCATCTTAGTAGCTGATATTCTAGCCAGCTATGATATGCTTCTCAGTAGAACCTTTTGTAGGGATCTAGGTGGTGAAATAAAATTGGATTGGTCTTAGGCCATAGTCCCTATAGGAAATAAGAAAGTTACTCTTCTTCCAGAACCCAAATCCAAATACATGGTTTTCCCCTCTAAAGACCCTAAATCCCAGATCTTGTATCAAGAATCTGAGTTTTCTAACTATGTTATTTTATTGGAGGTTAATCTCCCAAATCTAGTGGTTGTAGATCAAGAAGTTCCTTGGACTCTTGAATTTGATGGCAGTTGCTCTTCTATAGGCTCAGGGGCTAGAGTGGTCCTCATTTCCCTTGCTGGATTCAAATTTTCTTTTTCATTCAAACTTGAGTTCAAGAACACTAACAATACGATAGAGTATGAAGCTCTATTGTTAGGTTTAGAGGAAGGCAAGACAAAAGGGATTAAGCTTTTAAAGGCACGTGGTGATGTGGAACTTATTGTCAAACAGGTCAAGAACTTGTTTTCAATGAAGAATGAGAGATTGAAGCACTACAAAAATAGGGTGTGGATGAATTGGAGTGGTTTGAAGCCTTTTCAATTGAAGCAATTCCTAGGGAATATAGCTCAAGAGTGGATGCTCTTGCTGGGTTAGCATCTTTTCTTGTACCACACCCAGAATTTATAGAAGATCATTACACCATTGAAGTCATACATAGGCCTAGTGTTCCTAATAATTCCCATTCTTGGTAAGTGTTTAGAGATGATGCCCAAATAAATGAATTTATGCAGGGTTTGGATAAGTTTTCAACCAATTATTATGAAAGGTCAAAGTCTAAGTGCCATGAATTTTGTCCAGGGAAGGAATCTAGTGCTTCAAAGGAAGTGATTCAACTTAAAGGAAACTCCATACCCAAAGGATTGGTTGAGTTAGAAAGGTTATTTGATAGAAGAGATTGTTATTTAAATTCACTCGACATACTAGACACCATTCCTTCAGGTGAATATGAAAAAATTGATATTGGTGATGATTTCAATCACAAGATGGTCAATTTAGGTGTGTGTTGTGGTGAAGATGAAAGACCTCATTACACTAAGTTGTTAAAAGATTTAAAACATTTGTGGTTTTTTAAAACATTTACTACATGATGATTTGATTTAAATTATTTCCTTCTAGTTTTTGTGTTGAGTCAAGGCTATTACATCAACATATTTGATCACATTCTAAGGGAAATTGCATCTACATGATACGATATACTCTATTTCATAGAACTAATCTCTACTACATGTTACCATTCCTTCATTTGCATCTATTTCATTTCAAGGCTAATTCCTATATAGGGGATCAACCAAGGCAACCCCCCCCCCCCCCCCCCCCACACACACACACACACACAACAAGTTCCCCTTCTTTCTTGTACATGCATATACAAGTAGTGCAATCACAAATCTAGATTTTTAGAATTTTGGAACTAAGGATTAATCTTTCACATATTTCATTAGTTTTTACCCTTCTAAGACTAAGTCAACTTTTTGGAACTAAGTCGACTCGGGTTAACATTTTCTTGAGGGTCTACAAATTTCACAATAGAGAATTACAGGTCTCGGGATTCCAGATCCAAAACTATTCCTAATTCTTACAGATTTTTGATTGTCAATTCTAGATCTAAAGTTCATCCCTCCTCTTCTAACTTCAAGGTGAGTTTTTTCTTGCTCTTAATTTCATAGATCATATTTACCTTGTGTATAGTCCTAAAAAGTAAGCACTTACTTTTGTCTTCATTTTAGGACCATTTTATCCCACAGTAGTGTGTTTCTTATGTTAGGAACTCACCTTACACCTAATTTCATTCATAATCTAAATCAAGGTCCTATATGCCCCTTAAATCATGCTCAAAACTCTAAGTTGGCTCTAATTTCTATGCACAATTTCCCATTTATCCCACCATTCTCATAATTTATTACCCTCTTGGGCCCCATTTTAGCATTTATGATCAATCTTCCTACTTACCTTTCTATTTTTCCTTGAATCACTTAATACCTCTCAAATCCTACAACTTTACCTCAAACTTAATATATTTTGTGTATAGGTTAAACTTGGTGGTTCGACCTATACTAGGTATAGATCAAACCTATTTTGACCTATACCTAAGGGGTTTAAATATGGTGAGTTTTGGGCTTGATGCAAGGTATTTTCATCCTCCCACCCAATGAGGTTGTCCTTCATGAATTTGGACCCCGAGATCACACTATAAAAAGAGGCTTATTCCTCTCATTTTGACATCCACAATCTACAAGTAATATATGACATTCACTCTCAAGTGATTGAGAAATCTATTGTGCATTCAATGAGTTCAAGAAAGCAAGAATTTATTAAATGGATTCATCCACCATGCATTTAAGAACACATGCATTTCCTTCCATAGATCTAGCTTCTTTCTCCATATGATGAAAAGGAGTCGGCCATCAAGGAAGAAGATCTACATTCATCCATCCAAGTCTTTCTCTTCTTCAATTCAACAATATTGAAGCGAATTACAAGAATATACTACATTAGGTTAGTTCCGACAGAGATTGTATATTTCTGATAGGTTTGATTAGATTTGACCTATTTTAATCTTTATATTTAAAAGCTATTTCTAATACACCAACCATGATATTAGGATTTTCTTACTAATACATAAAATAAATCAATTTGGTATTGGCAAAAAATTGAAGCCTATGATGAGTGGATTGGCAACCAATGATCCCAGGAGGTTTTGTTAGAAATTAAAGACCACCAAGATAACTAAGAGGGGAGGGGGGTGAATCAGTTATCTGATAATTAAACCATTTATCAACATTAACTTCAATATCAACTTCAACAGCTTTAAATCATATAATTAATGCAGTAACCAACCATAGAAAGATAATCATACACAATGACACAATAACACAATATATGTTGACTAGGGAGCCTCTTGATCAAAGAGTAAACCCTAGTGGGAATGATGCCCACAAAATGATGCACTAATATGAAAGTTCCTTGTTAGAGGATGGACCCTGTTAGGAGTCTTATGAAATACATTCAGTACATATGAATCTCTGTTAGGAGATTTTGAATCCCTGTTAAAAGATTCTAACCCTGTTAGGAGTTATGGAAGACATAAGGACCCACTGCCCAAACAGCTTCAAGGCAAGATCTCTGAACTCACTGTCCAATAGATCTTAGGATTATTCAATAGAATAATATGAAATATGTTACCTCCTTCACACTATGCCAAAACCGCACTCTCTGCTACACAAGATCACAAATCCAGATCTTTGTACTTCGCAAGTCTTCCTTCATCACTGAATTAGCTCTTTTCTTCACTTCATGCATACATTCGGATCACAACATTCAAAACTTCAGATTAAAACTCTTACAATCCTCTCATAAAAAGGAAAACATTCCTTCCCTTATACCACACTCAAACAATTACAAATGAGTCGCCATGTAAATACAAAATAATAATTTCAACACACTACATCAAAATTACATAAAATTGTCAGCTTCCAGATATAATAACTTTCCAATCATGTGACCTCAAAGTTTGCACTATGAACCACATCACCGCCAATGAGTCTCAAACTTCCCTTTAACTGCATAGAATCAGATTCCATCCCGGTTAGGAGATATCCTCCGATCACCAAAAACTGCTACACAGGAATACTGCCAGAATATTGCTTCCACCAAAATGCTTATAAATTTCATGAATAAATGAATTTATTTGTGTGCTCTTAACCATAGGCTAATAACACAACAAAGAACATACCATCAACTACACATAAATCAAGCTATAATATAACATGTGCGCAAAACAAAACTGTGCCTGCTATTCTACTAAACTCCAGAATATCACTGTGTTGACATCAATGACAATCATAGTCATGAATGCAACAACCACTACTACAGAATGACTTCCAAAGGCTTCAGCATTCATTCCTAACAATCTCCCCCATTGGCATTGATGGAAACATAGTTGAAAAACATCCAATGTTCCAAAAATCCAATCATTGTTGCTCAACTGCACTGCTACTCATCATCAATCAAATCTTACTTCGTTATCCTATTCAATCTCTCCAAAAATGTAGTTCCTCAATGTTTTTCATGATTTTCTCCCCCATTGACATCAATGACAGAAATTCTATCACTACATCAAACAATAGCTCAATGTCAAAAGACACTATATAGAAAATACATTCACAAGAGTCCTCAATGACTCAGCTCAGATACACATACTCCCCCATAGAGGAAGTACCAACATCCGATCCAAAAAATAGATAGGGCCATAAACCACTAGAAAAATGCAACCAACTGCATCATTACTCAAAAGTAGGTTGGGGCATAACCCCAAGCATACCTCTCAGATACTCAAATGTATCCTTACGCAAAGGCTTAGTAAATATATCTGCTATCTACTCCTTTATGCTTATGTACTCCAGTCTGACTTGTTTATCTGCAACTTTCTCTCTTACAACATGATACTTGATCTCTATATGCTTTGTTTTAGAATGTAAAACTAAATTCTTAGACATACTAACTATACTTGTATTGTCCCAATATATGACAATAAGCTCATCAAAATTGATTCCAATGTCCATCAACATCTGCTTCATCCAAATTATCTAATTACAATTGTTTGTTGCTACTACATATTATGTTTCTATTGTACTCTGTGAGATACAATTTTTCTTTTTGCTCAACCAAGAAACTAATCTTCCTCCAAGAAAAAAGGCTCCACCACTGGTGCTTTTCTTATCATCAACACTGCCTCCCCAATCAGCATCAGTATATGCACATAGGGTAAAATCATCAGAATTTTCATACCACAGTCCATAGTCCATTGTGCCTCTAAGATATCTCAATATCCTTTTTACTACTGCATAATGTGACTCTCTAGGTTCAGCTTGAAATTTTGCTACCATTCCAATTGAATATTGTATATCTGGTCTAGTGTGTGTCAAGTACTGCAATCCACCAATCATAGATCTATATTTCTTTTGCTCAACTTCTGGTGTCTCATCTTTACTAGATAGTTTATATCCTATAACCATAGGTGTTCCAACTAGTTTACAATTCTCCATACCAAATCTTTTCAACAAATCATTCAAGTACTTTGTCTGACTTATAAAGATACCATCTTTATTTTGTGTTATCTGTAATCCCAAAAAGTATTTCATTTCTCCAATCATACTCATTTCAAATTATGTCTTCATTTCATTAGCAAATTTGTCACTAGCTTCATCTTCTCCTCCAAAAATAATGTCATCAACAAAAATAACCAAAACTAACAATCCATTCTCAATTTCTTTTGTGTATAAGTTACTATTAGCTGTTCCTTTTGTAAATCCCAATTTTAACAAATACTTATCTAATCTAGCATACCAAGTTCTAGGTGCTTGCTTTAGTCCATACAATGCTTTCTTTAGTTTACATACCATGTATCCTTCTTGAGTCAAAGGAAAACCTTTAGGCTACTCAATGTAGACTTCTTCTAATTCACCATTCAAAAATGTTGACTTCACATCCATCTGATACACTTTGAATTTCTTAAATGATGCATAAGCCAAAAATATTCTTACTGCTTCAAGTCTTGCCACAGGGGCAAAAGTCTCTTCATAGTCAATTCCTTCTTGTTGTGACTATCCCTCACATACCAATCTTGCTTTGTTTCTAATTACTTCTCCTTGTTCATTCATCTTGTTCCTGAATACCCATTTAGTTCCAATCACATTTTTGTCTTTAGATCTAGGGACCAATTCCCATGTCTTATTCTTTTCAATCTGATCCAATTCTTCTTTCATAGCTTTAATCCAATGTTCATCTTCACAAGCTTCATTAGTAGACTTAGGTTCAATTTGAGAAATCAAACATAAATGTACCTTCTTTCTAGTCATAACTCCTCTGTCCAAACTTCCAATAACTTGCTCAACAGGATGATGTCTTGATATATACTTGTTAGGTGTCATAGTCACTGATCTTTCTTCAACTGTAGATTCTTCTCTAGATTCTTCTCTATTTTCTTCAGCATGACTTTCATTCAACAATTCACTGTCAGTCTCAAAAAATTGTTTAGTAGTTTCAATGTTAGGCTGAGGGTTAGTTCCTTCATCAGATTCATAATCAAGCATTCTTTCCTAAATTTTAAACTTTTCATCAACTTTTACATTTGCACTTTCAACAATAGTTTTAGTTCTCTTATTGTAACATCTATATGCTTTTCTTTTCAAAGAATATCCAAGAAAAATTCCTACATTGCTTCTAGGATCAAAATTTTCTATATCATCATCTCTCTTAATATAACATTTGCTTCCAAAAATTCTAAAATACTTAACTGAGGGTGCATGTCCAAACCATAATTCATAAGGTGTCTTATCTATGTCTACTCTGATTTGTACTTTGTTCATTGTATATACTGTTGTATTCATTGCTTTTCTCCAAAATGTCTTTGCCAATCACCTTCAAATAACATAGCTCTAGCTGCTTTAGTCACTGATCTATTCCTTCTTTTTGTAATACCATTTTGTTCAGCTGTTCTAGGGGCTGATAACTATCTCTTAATACCATTTACTTCACAAAAAGTGTTAAACTCTTTAGATGTAAATTCTCCACCTCTATCAGATCTCAAACATTTAATCCTCATTCCTGATTCATTCTCAACTTTATTCTTAATCACCTTAAACTTATCAAATGCTTCAGATTTTTCTTTCAGAAATGCAATCCACATCATTCTTGTAAAATCATCAACAAGAATCATAAAATACCTTTCTCCATAGAATCCTCTAGTCCTAGTAGGACCACTCAAGTTTGTATGAACAATCTCCAACTTTTCTATAGATGTGAACTTCTTGCTAGGAAATGAACTCCTTTTTTGCTTAGCCATCACACATTCCTTGCAAATCATGTTAGTAGGCTTCATAATCTTAGGTAAATCTCTTACTGCAAATGTAGAACTTACTTTCACAATATTATCAAAGTTTATATGACAAAACCTTCTATGCCATAACCAATTGTCATCAATCTTAGTCATCAAGCATGCCATCTTAGTAGGGTTCAACTAAAATAAATTACCTCTGGTTCTAGATCCAATTCCAATTATATTTCCATGTTTATCCTTAATCACACAAGTTTTCTCAATAAACCAAACTTGATATCCCTTATCCACTAACTATCCAACACTCAAAAGATTATGTTTCAATCCATCAACAAAGTAAACATCATTAGTATTAGTCTTCCCATCAAGAGTAATAGATCCTATACCTTTAATCAAATAAGGTGCATTGTTACCAACTCTAACAACTCCTCCATCATAATTGTTAAACTTTATGAATTTTCCTTTATCACCAGTCATATGATACGACCAACCACTGTCTATAATCCAATCAGCTTTCTTTTCAACTTGGGAAACTAAGGCTTTTTCTTCTTTAATATCAGATTCAAAAATTTCTCCCTTAATTGATACAAATCCTATGTCATCAAAGTTATCATTATCACTATCACTCAAATGTCTTTCAATTCCTACTTCAATTTCTTCATCATTTGCATAATAACATTCTTTAGATCTTCTAGGCTTAAAATTGTTTCTATACTTCTTAACTCTCTTAGGACACTTAGATGCAAAATGACCATATTCTTGACATGTCCAACATTTAAAGATTTTCTTACCATCTGGTTCTCTTTTCACAAGCAAGGTAATACCTTCTTCAATCTTCTTATCTTCATCAGATTTGGATATGCTAATGCTAGTATAATCTCCATTCACACTTGTACTTCTAGACAAAGTAGGTCTGATGCTAAGAGCACTGAATGCTATCTCCTCTCTAGGTAGTTCTCCTGATAATCTCAAATTCATCTCTACTGCTTCCAATCTTCCAAGAAGAGTCTCTCTTGAAAAGTTTGGTATACAAGGTATCACTTGTTCAATCATTTGTGTAGTTTTCTTGAATACCGGTGTCAATGTTCTCAGAATCTTCCATATTACTTCATTCTCTATCTTTTCACCTCCACAAGACTTTATTCCTGCAACAATTTCTGACATCCTACCAATATAGCTTCTAACATATTCATCTTCCATCATTCTTTTGTCTTCAAATGCACAAATCCAATTATGTAACCTAGCTTTCTTTGCATGTTCATCACCTTCAAAAGTAGAATGTAAAGCTTTCCAAAGATCATGAGATTTAGTTAAACCTTTTACCTGACTGTATTCATTCTCCAGAAGTGCTGATAAAAGTGCTTCTCTTGCAAGTATGTTACACATAAATAGATCTACCTCATCTTTAGAACTTGTTTCAAGATTGTCTTCTTCAATTATAGTCCTTTCATTCTTTGTAATCAACCAATAGCCTGGTCCTAAACACAAGAGATGTGTCTTCATCTTTTCTTTCCAGCTGTCAAAATTTACTCCATCAAACTTAGGGCTTTCTTTCCTGAAATTCACCATAGATCTCCTTAAGTTGTTAAACTTCTCTTTCAAGGACCTGCCACTCTGATACCAATTGTTAGAAAGTAAAGACCACCAACATAACTGAGAGGGGGGGGGGGGGGGGTGAATCAGTTATCTGATAATTAAACCATTTATCAACATTAACTTCAATATCAACTTCAATAGCTTTAAACCATATAATTAATGCATTAACCAACCATAGAAAGATAATCATACACAATGACACAATAACACAAGATATGTTAACTAGGGAACCTCTTGATCAAAGAGTAAACCCCGGTGGCAATGATGCCCACAAAATGATGCACTAATATGAAAGTTCCTTGTTAGAGGATGGACCCTGTTAGGAGTCTTATGAAATACATTCAATACATATGAATCTCTATTAGGATATTTTGAATTGTTGTTAAAAGATTCTAACCTTGTTAAGAGTTATGGAAGATAGAAGGACCCACTACCAAAATAGCTTCAAGGCAAGATCCCTAAACTCACTGTCCAACAGATCTTAGGATTATTCAATAGAATAATATGAAATATGTTACCTCCTTCACACTATGCCAAAACCACACTCTCTTCTACACAAGATCACAAATCTAGATCTCTGTACTTCGCAAGTCTTCCTTCATCACTGAATTAGCTCTTTTCTTCACTTCATGCATACATTCACATCACAACTTTCCAAATTCACATTATAACTCTTACAATCCTCTCATAACAAGGAAAACATTCCTTCCTTTATACCACACTCAAATAATTACAAATGAGTCGGTATGTAAATACAAAATAATAATTTCAACACGCTACATCAAAATTACATAAAACTGTCAGCTTCCAGATACAATAACTTTCCAATTGTGTGACCTTCAAGTTTGCACTATGAACCACATCACCACCAATGAGTTTCAAAATTTCCTTTAATTACACAGAATCAGATTCCATCCCAGTTAGGAGATATCCTCTGATTACCAAAACCTGCTACACAAGAATACTGCCAGAATACTCCTTCCACCAAAATGCTTATAACTTTCATGAATAAATGAATTTCTTTTTGCGCTCTTAACCATAGGCTAATAACACAATAAAGAGCATACCGTCAACTGTGGATAACTCAATCTACAATAGAACATGTGCGCAAAACAAAACTGTGCCTGCTATTCTGTTAAACTCCAAAATATCACTGTGTTGACATCAATGACAATCATAGTCATGAATGCAACAACCACTACTATAGAATGACTTCCAAAGGCTTCAGCATTCATTCCTAATAGGTTTAAGTTGTAATTCTAGGGATATTAGAAACTAGGAAGAAGAAGTCAACAATGAATTAGAACAAAAGGACATAAAGCCAATAGGTTTTAGGATTTAAATTAGGACATATGATTTAAATTCCTTTTGAAAGGATTGGATATAAACCATTTGAATTTCACAATACTACCATGTTCTTTCAAACTTTGTGATAAATGATTAAGAAATTCTTTTTATGTGAGTTCTATTAGTGGATTTTTTAGATGTTTATGTCCTTTTTCAAACTGAACATTGTCTATATGATGGAGTCCTAAGGATTCATATGTTTTATTAGACTATGGTAATAGGGTCTTCAAGATTTTTGTCAATGTTTGGCATCATTAGAGAAATAATTTTCGCATGATAATGAATACATGTAGAAAATTTTGATAATGGATTAGGCGTCATATATTGATAGAAAAAGGCTTGCATGTGATATTTTTACATTACTTTATAGGTATGGTTAGAGACCTATGGGATTTTAGAAGTCAACTCTTCAAAATTCTTGTAGGGGGAAAATGGGAAGAAGTACTAACCTAAAATAAGGAAAAATGCCAAGCTTTTGTAACACTTTTAAATCAAAATTCATTGGCTATTCCAAAAAAAGGAATATCAAGGCAACCTCTAGATCATGCACAAATAGGAACCATCACAGATCTATGAAAATATTTAAGCATTACACATAAAGTGAAAATTGTATGATATAATCAAAGAAAAGTAGAGAAGCTCACAACATAATCTACCTAGCAAATCCAAATATGCATTCACTAAATTCAAAATGGCACAGAAAAAATTCATGGAAAATAGTAGATCCTAAAGACATCAAAGGGCCAAAATGCAAGTTGATATATTCACGATTCAAAAGAGTCTATTATAATTTTAAGGCTTGCACAAAAATATTACTACATCTCTATGTTTTTTTCTCCCAAAAACCCCTCCAATAATCTCTCTCCCTCATCATCATGCATGTTTTTATATAAAATATATTCTTCCCTTCTTAGGTCAAGATAAATCTTGACATCTCCAATGGAAAGAAGTTTTGAAAATGTGCCAATTAAGTGTCTCAATCTGTAGGGATGAGAAGGTATGGGCTCCATCATTGGATCCTAACATCGATAGCTAATCTCTCATATGTGAAAGAAACAGATCACCATCACTCTTTTCAATAACCGTCTCCTCTACAATCATTGCCATGGTTTCATTGAAAATATGTGACTGAACTAAAAGTAGAAAATCATGCCTAGAAAGATTAGAAACAAGCTTGCGGACACAAGACACATAAAAGTCTCACTTTTTGTGCTCTCGGTCTGCTTGAGGATGACACATGGGGGGTGGGAATGAAACCTCCTTTGAGAAGGGGAAATCATTCTCCCAAACATCTACAAAATGGTCGTGTGTAATCCTGTGTAGTAAGTTGTATGCCTATGCAATGTTTGAGCCCAAAAATAAAGAGGTGTGTAGATATATGCTTTGAAAGGTACATGGCTTTCTGGCATGATCTTCAGCAAAGAAAAGAGAGGGCCTAACTCAAACATGTGCCCTGCTGACACGTGGTGTACACTTGTGGCTATGAAGACTTTGATGAGGCAGAAGGAAAACCTTCTTCAAGATTCACACCGCGACAACACATGGTGTATGCACATAGTTCAACACAAAAAAAACTCTCTGTGGATGGGAAAAATGGAGCTTGAGAAAAATCAATTCTGTGGAAAGGAGAATTTTTATTCACAGGATCAATTTTGGGTCATTTTAATTATTTTAATCAATCTATTATTTTTTTCATCAATGTTGATTATCATTTCATCGCATTTTATCTCTTGTTGCTTGTCTAATTAAATAATTGTCCAATTAAAGTCCTTAGTTTGTCCCTAGGGGAAATCATTTAATTAATTCCTCTATATCCTAGCATATCCGCTTTAGGCATAAGTAAATCATATTTATTTATGTCTTTTGTCATTTTGTCTCACAATTAAATATGCAATATTTAAATATCTTTTGGGATTTTTGAAAGGAATTGGTAAGTGGATTTTTATTATTTC